>SCDT01001407.1:0-19557 GCA_004143765.1 Drosophila melanica
TTGACCCCTCGTCCCCCCACTAGAACGCTCTGTTATTTGCTCACCTTCCCAAGAATCCAACACGTCTATGGCATTAACAGGGTAGAAGCAATAAAAGAAAAACAGAATTAAATGATAACAACTACAAGTTAGTTTGTTAGATTGTTGTGATTGTATTTCTTATTCATTATTCATTATATACCGATTTAATCAAAAAGAATTAGATAATTGTGCATTTGCATTTGTTCAAGTTCGCTAGGGTATTGCGCAGTCGAGCAGCTTGAGTGCGCTTCTTAGCTGGACCTTATGCGTCCTTTTTACATATACATAATTGACCCAGTCAATTAATAAATGCTCGCTTTGGCCTGGCCGCGGCTTTTGTTCTCCGCGCGCCGTTAAGTATGCTGCGCTTTATTTGGAAACGAGCAAAGTTGGCGCAAGGAGCAGGGCATAAAATAAGCAAACAGGGACAAAGACGGACATGGAAAGACAGCGAGCACAGCAAAAAAAAAAGAAGAGAGATGGCGGTAAAGAGGGCGCAAAAGCGGTTTTCACATTTTACATTTTACATTTCGCGTTTGACTTGCCGCTGGGTCGCTGGTGAAATATCTTTATTACAACATAATTAAAAGTAAATTTTTGCTGTGCTCATTAAGTTAATGCGCCAAAAAGGGAAACACGACGAGGTGCGGGGTGCGGTATGCTGCACCTCTTTTGGTGCGGAATCTAGGCAATCTCCTGCAACTCGCTCGGATTTGCAAATCATGTCAAGTGCAGCCAAAACTCATAATTAGGCAGTTTGCCCCACTGTGCAGCCTGCACGTGTTTCAAGGTGTTTCCCATGCGCAAAACGCAAAGCGTGAAAACAAAAAATTAACTTTTATTCAAGGGTTGGGCAATGATTATGACCTTTATATTCTATAACTAGTATTATTATAATAACAATAATAATAATGAATCAAATTAAAAGTGAAATGAAATTTCAACAGCCGCCACTTGAATTGATTCAATTATTTAGGTTGAAACCCACAGCAATTCAATTAAAATGTAGCAAAAAGCTGGCTGCAGAGATATGTGTTATTCTTTGTGTGTGTGTGGGTGGGTGGTGAAAACTTGCTCAAAGGTTAAAGCTGGCCAACTGACCCAGTAATGGGCTCAGAGTCCACTTGGTAATTAGAGACTTGCAGTCGCTCGACGAGGTCGTCACTTGGCCGGCAATGATTGCTCCAAAGTGCAGATGCAGAAATGTAAAAAAAGGATTTTAGACAAAATGTAGCAAGTGTGTGTGTGTGTGTGTGTGTGTGTGTTGGTCAGTTTGTTATTCCATTAAGGGATACTCGCTGCAATTTGCGCTTTTCTCTTTGTGCTGTCCTTTGTTCTTGTTGTTGTTGTCGTTGTTATGCAGCACGTGTTATTAGTGTGTGTGTGTGTGTGTGCACATACATACATATATGCTGATGACTGCAAGCACAAGCACTCGTAGCATGAAGCTGCCCACAAGTAATTGCCTGTGGCAATTGCCAATTAAAATGCAGTTAGCAGCCCTTCTTTACACTGCTGCGGCTTAGTATATTATTTTAGCCATATTTATGTTAATTAAATTACATAAACCAACAACCGGCAAATGGCCATAAATTGCACATTTAATTAGCCAAATATCGCCATGAATCAACCACATTCGACTCTAGTTAATTTACTGTTAATTGAAATAATGCTAAGCATAAATAACTGAATTTATATATTTTTCAATTTGCATTCTCTGCCTTAAAATTAATATTAATAAAGAAGCGAACATAGCATTTCTTAAAAGTAGCAAATGTGTGGTGTGCGCGTGTGTGTGTGTGTGTGTGTGTGTGTGTGTGTGTGTGTGATGTTGCTTTTGCAATGAAACTTTTGTTTTTTGTGCTTTTTTTACGACGCAAGTTTATTTTAAAACTTTTCGCCAGCCTCCTTGACTGCGTAAAAAGAAAAAGAAAAGAAAAAAACAAGAAAAACAAAAACTTGGCAGCTGATTCCTGTGGGCTACCCAAGACACCAGCTAGAGCGAAATAGAAGTCAGCGTGCGAAAGAGACAAAAAGGCAACAGGAGAAAACTTGTCGCATTTTCATTGTTTTGCAGTTGGTATTTTGGCTTACTCGCTGCTTATTATGTGACACAAAAAGACAGAGAAAAGAGCAAGAGACAGGGAGAGAGCGAGGAACCGAGAGAGAGAGAGGCAGTCTGAAGGCGCGTTAAGTTGTCGCCGAGCCAGGCAAGAAATTGTAAACTTTTTTAATTAAGGTAAAGAATTTTCTCTGGCTCGGAACTCAGCTCATCGCAATTCTGGACTACACATTCCTGGACTTCTCTCCCCGCCGCTCGCATTCATGTTCTCGGGAGTGCCGTGCAAATTTAATACTCCAGTTTCGGCATAAAACTGTGCGCCTGCAAATCATATGATGGTAATTGCCCTAGGCAAATTCAAATATGCAATAGCAGCGCATAAAAGAACATCAACTCAAAGTTAGTCCAGAATTGAGAATAAGAAGATTTTCGTCAGCTGCATTTAATTATCACTTTTATCTCAATTCTAAACCCAAGAAACGGTAATAAAAAAGTTGTGAATTCTTCGTGATTCAATTCAATGGGATACCTTTAAAGTTGACCACATTTAGGTTGATTGAGGATATTACGGGGCGTATGCGCAATGTGAAATGCCAGCCATGGAAGCACTCGTTCCGGTTAACATAAGACAAGGCAAATCCAACAAGCAGGCGGTCCTAATTAGGCATAATCTTTGCGAGCACTGCAGCTGACAGATACGAACTGCACATGTGTGTGGGTGTGCGGGTGTGTGTGTGTGTGGCACACACATTTGTATGCGGCAGACGCCGTTTGAAAACATGTGGCGTATTGCGAGCGAAGGCAACGCTGCCAAATGAAATGACATTTAGCCGTGCAATTTTGACAGCATTTTAATATGCAGGCACACACGCACACACACACACACACACCGACGTGTGGATGTGGGAGTAAGAGCTGACGTTGAGCGCTTCAAATTGAAATTACTTGGCTGTTAGCTGTTAGCTGCACTCGAATGCATTTTGCCATTGGCTTTGGCTTTTGGCTTTGGGCCACAGTTAATTAAGTACAGAGCCGTAGTGCACACCGAAATAGATACTGCTATATAGCCGCACACGAAAGTGAAAGTGAAATTACAGCTTAAGGCTTAAAGCGGTGCCACACAAGCCACACAAGACACACACACACACACACACACACACAGAGACACACAGAATACACGCAAACAATTGTGGGGCAAAAACACCTGCAACTTTTATGAGTCGGCAAGGGCAACGAACGCAGGCAAATAAAACTGGGCAGTTAAATTAAAAATGTAAAAGTCATCCGGGCTGACTGGCTGCCTGGCTGCCTGGTTGCCTGGGATGCGGGCATTGTGATGGGCACAAACGCGGCCATTTCTAAAAATAGTCGCACCTTCACCGGCTGGTTGTGGGCAGGGGGGAACACAAAAAGATCATAATAATCAGAGCATAGACGCCGGCGTATACTCAAGCATTGGAGCACGTCCACGTCCACGTCCCTTTGGCTGACAGGCCAAGGCGTCAAAATGGCGTCAAGTTAATGCCGTGACAGCTGCACACGCAGGCGCTGGCCATAAATGAGGAATACAAAAGCCTCGTGCAGTCCAATTGCCGTTTTGCAGCACTAAAACTATGCAATTCGTGTGTGTCTGTGTGTGTATGTGTGTGTGTTTGTGTTTGTGTATCTCATAGATATACTCGCACTGCCATAAACCCTTGACGAGTGCCATGTCAGCGCTCAAGGACTTTGTAGTCATTATTAAAGCTCCTCATCCTCATCCGCTCAGCAGATGGTTGTTTGGGGCAAGGTGTAAGGGTATTGGCGTGGGGTGAGAGGGGGGGAGGAGTTGCCAATAACTGTCAAGCGACTGAACAGCTTTGACAGTAACCACAATCATTTGGATTTTTTACGAGTATGCCGCCACATTTCAGCTCAGACTTGACAGACAGGATCAAAAGTGTGTCCTGTAAAAGAATTATTTTTCATCCTTATATACAGTTCGGGCAATACTAATACCGTAATATATAATATATGTAATACCAAAATAGCGCACAAGTCAAAACTTACATTTCTGGGCTACGAACATATAAATCTACTATAAATTGAATGTTGGACTGCAAACTAAATTCAGATTAACTGTGCTCAAATTGGCCATAATAAATGTTGATAATATGCCATTGCTCTGCTATTTGTATTGACTGGCAAGATTTATGCCGCATGCAATTTCAGATCTACTAAATAAAATTTATATAAATTTATGGCACATATTTTTACATTTGGCGCAACTCTGAATCTGAATATATATATATGCATATATAAGAGAAGAAGAAAAAACACAGTAAATAAAATGTTGAAGACCATAAGACAAAAGGAGTAAGAGAGAAATTTTCACATAATCAGGCTATTGAGATTTCTCCTAGTTTTGCGCGTCTCGTCGTCAGCGACTCCTCGAAGGAATCGCATTAAATCTGATTTATTGCTGCAGATAACTTGGGATTTATGTTGGACTCGTGGTGAAGGCACATTTCTGCGGCCAACCCAACCACCTTCAATACCACCAGCACCACCACCATTGCCAGCCGCAGGCAGTCAGCCAAGGGCAGCCATCAAATAGACAGACAACGGTTTTGGCTCAGAGCATCAAAGCACATTTAATTAAGATTTAACCTTTAATTATGATTTAAAAGATTACAATGTCAAATTCACACACACACACACACACACACACACACCCTATCTGCCGTTAGCTCCCACTAACACTAAGCACGTTTATTGTTTGCTCAACGAGCGTTTTACATTGTCAGCTGCTTGGGCTAAGCGTTTAGCATCGATAGGGATATGGCTAGGAAATGATTAAGGCCGCAAGGACAAGGCTACTACATGGTGCCGTTGTCGTTGTCAATGCCAATGGCAATGCACATAATTTTCCATTAACGTGGCTTAAACCATTAGCAAGAATATGCTTGTAGCCAGGACCTTGTTTTTGATTTTCTCCTTTTTGCTTTGTATTCTTAGCACATGTGCAATCATTTTCCATCCTCGCGAAATAGCCCCAAGGCTGCGGTTCGATCCTGCACAACATGCTCCACGCAAAAGTGCATTAGCATTAACTGTAATGCGACCCACGCATCAGGAACCAATTATTTTCATTCCATGTAAATGGAATGGGTGAAAACAGACCTTTGATTTCGAATGGGAATACAAAGTTCAGCTGGCAATAAAAAAAACGTTTTTAATAAAATAAAAGAAACTTAATTAAACTTCTGTGTGTAAAGGCAAGAATTATTAAAATGTGAATCCATGGAAGAACTGCAGAATTCGCTGGAAAAGAACGCAATGTATTTAATTTGAATTTGCCACTTTCTTGCTGCATATTTATTGTTAAGGAAAATCTAAAAAAATAAAAAGAAATAAATAAATAAACAATGGCTTTCAAATGAAAACTTTGCCAGCTTGTTAAATTCAAACAGGATGTTGAAGACAAGCTTTAAGCATGCAGAATTGGGAGCCTCAAAGTTTTGAAACATCTGCAGATGATATTAGAAATTCACACATAAAAAAATATGCCATTCAAATATCTTCTGGTTTTCAAGGATATCCTAAACAATGCAATTATTATTATTATTATTTCTACATTTATTTTAAATATGAATATTTTAACGAATTTTTGTATTTATAAAGATTTTTTGTATTCAATTTTCTTATGTTAAAACGTTTCCTGAATGAAAAACTTAGAAATTTCTACCTTGACCAAATTCTAATTCAAGTAAAAAATTCGTTTTTTTTTTCGCTGAGTTCATTCTTACATTCAACAAAGTAGAGAATGTATCTATTATGTTAAGACATTTTTTGTTGCTTTCTGTTCGATTGCAAAAAATATGCCTGACTAATGCCTGGCTCCTGGGCATGTATGTATATATATTTGTATGTATGTTGGCATATATAATGTGTGTGTGTGTGTGTTTTTGTGTGTGTGTATAGGCGTTAATATTCATTACAATATGCTTTTAAATGTCAAAGGGAAGTCGTGGCCCAAACACAGGCGCCCATTCCCCAAATTTTCCCAGTTTCCGGCCGATTTCATTGTCGTTGTATTTGGCTGCGTGTGTGTGTGTGTGTAAGTGTGTGTGTGCGGCTTTGTGTGCGAATATCTTTGTGCATTCGCAAGCCTCGAAAAGTAGTTTCGTTTGCTGCTTTTCTGCTTTCGCTTTTGCTATTTTATTTTATTTATATGAACCGCCCGCAAGCTGCTTTTATAAGTTTATTATTTATAAGTCTCACTCGAGTGCGACACTTTGGACGAGTGTGTTCACAGCTAACTTTCACTCCAGCTATGTCCATATTTCGTTACGTTTCACTTTCAGGCACACACACACACACACACATACAACAACTACAGTCGTGCGCAGGCTTTTATGTGCGCCTGGCAATCAGTTTATATTTTGTATGGTTTATTAACAATTTGTGCTCCAAAAGCAGGCAACAGCAAATTTAAGTTTTATTGCAGCGAGAGAGAGAGAGAGAGAGAGTGAGAGAGAGAGAGAGAGAGAAAGTGAAGGCATAAGCATTTTTATGCTCGCGTCATCTTTGATGTGTGCGTAAAGTGTGCATTGTACACGCTTCGAGTGAAAATATTGTCGCATCAGTAAAAAAACGAAACGGAGAAAGAAAGCAAAAAAAAAAACAACAAAAGTATTTTTATTGTATTTTATTGTTAAAGGCGCTTATGTTTTTATGGCACGCATAAAACATGGCCAAATGCGCATACTGGTCCGCTGGTCCAGGCCAGTGGATAATGCTGGATGCTTTCGGGGGTGGGGGTGGGGTAGGCGTTAGGTTGCGTCGCGGCGCGCCTTGTCACGCCCATTTGCACAGCAGGCGCCGCGCTTGAAATTGAAAATTACATTTACCAAATGCTTTCATAAAATAAAAGAAAACTGCTAACTCAATGAACAAACGAGCGTAATGAAAGCCAGTACACACACACACACACATACGCAAAAATGTATAGTACATATATAGAGAACTCTTTTCAAAATCAAGTGCTGCATAAATTTGAAAAGAGCCCGAAAATTTGTTAAGCTTTTGCTGCATGCCGAAAATGACTTGCAGCTGAAATTACTTATTGAAACAGTTACAAACACGTGTGTGTATATTCATCTGTGTGTGTGTGTGTGTGTGTGTGTGTGTGAGTGAAAATATTGCATGGGTATTCAGTTAAGTACTCGGCAAGCAAATAATGCGAATAAGCCGCTTAAACTTTGGTTAGGCTTTGCCGTTTGCATGTTCTGCGGGATTTGGCAAACTCAAGTGTTTCCACCGCATCATTAAACATTTATCAAGACGATTATCGATAAGCACGTTAAATAGTTGCCAACTAAGTTGGCAGTCCTCTTCTTGAAAAGCGGCAGAAGGGCGGCAAAATTGGTGACTGAATACCTTTAATAAGTTATTAAACAAAACATAATAATAAATTCTCGATTGTGGATATAGCTATATATACTAAGCTTTTTTTAGCTATAAAATCACCTTAACTTGTTAGAGGTTTTTATAGCTAAAAAAAAAGATTTTATAACAGAATGGAGTCATTCTATTAAGTTTATTACTTATTATTTTGCTGATGTTTTCAACTTGAATAAATTCAATTTGTTGCTCGTTTAAATTTAACATCTCAGCTGTTATCGATTCAGCTGTAAATTTCCTCTACGTGCGTATACACATTGATCACGTGGCGCTGTCACTTATCGATTTTCGATTTGCATACAACACACGCGTCCTTTGTGTGACACGAATTTAAAATGCTTTAGAAAAACACCGTTTTTTTTTTCCTCCTGGACAGAGAGCAGCAGTGTAAAAGATGGGGTAGCGGGGGGACTGGTGAAGAGAGGGCGGATGTAGCTAAAGCATATGTCAAAGGGCAAACATTGTTGACGCCTACCTGTTACCAAAATACGACTAACAAATTGACGTGAATTACCTTAAGAATACCCTGTAAAAAAAGTCTATAAAAACAAAACAAAAACTTGAAATAGTTCATTTGAATATTTATAAATATATCATACAATTTTTTTATAGCATATGAAGAGCGAACGAATAATAAATGTGAATACACCCTTTGAAATGGCATCGTTTCGAGGGTGCCCAAGGAGCAAGGAGTCGCCTGTTGAATGTCAAAAGCAACAATTGATGCACTGACTGACTGATGGACTGACAATTGGAAGCCATAATAAGGAGTCATGTGTGTGAGCATGTGAGACACAAAAAAAGGGTTGCATACTTTTTGGGGCGCACGCAAACTTCAGCTTCAGACAAGCTCACAGCCCTTCCCCCCGTCACACACTCAATTGTAATAAAATTTGCTCGACTTTCACTTTGCTTTCCCCTTTAATTAAAATAACTTATTAACATTCGATGGCTCCGATAGGCCATGAATACATATATGTTTATGTATATGTATCTAGTGTGGGGTGCGGTGGGGTGGGGGGCAATTATGCTGCTTTCGATGTGCGTTGCCAAGTGCCACATTATTACACGTAGCGAGGAAGGAGGCCGTGTGTTTTGAGGCAATGGGACTTTATTCAGCAACAGCAACAACAACAACAACAACAACATTGCACTATGTGGCAACATGTACAACAAGGACTACGTCGGGTATGACACCGATGGGGATGGCCTGAAAGCCTCTAAGCCGTAATATTTGCTGTTGCCAGCGACAGCCAAAACCGGGGCACAGCCGGGTCGCGGGCAGCCGGAGGCAGCGCAGAAGCTGCGGGGCAAAAGGTCGTTTAACAAAGCATCAGCAACAACATACAAAAATTGAAAGGCTCACGCACAAATAAAAAAATAAACGAAAAAATTGAAGAAAAAAAGTAAAATACTCTGTGTTAAACTACAACAACAAACGAGAGAGAAAGAGATAGCAGTAGCATGATAAAGGCACGAAAATCAATTTTTGTGTCAATTTTTTTTTCTTTAGTTCGTTTTCTTTTTTTGTGTGTGTGTGTGTGTGTGTGTTTCGTGTGAAGGCAACTAACCAAGTAAAAAATCGACAAAAAATGCGAAAAACAACACAAGATATAATGAAAATGTGCGTGCGGTCCACGCGCGGCCAGCTTTTAGGCCCGCTGTCTGAGTCTGAGTGTGAGTATGAGTCTGCGTCTGAGTCTGGGGCCCGGGTCGGTTTTTCTGTTGGGATTTTCGGTGTTCAGTTTCTGGGTGGCGTCGTGTCTAAAAACCGCACGAATGCGGCTCATATTTCAAAGCCCGCTGTCTGGAATGTCCGATCTGTTTTTGGCCCGGCGTTGCTGCGGTCTGTTGTGGTTGCTGTCCGTGTCAAGGATCTGCCTTTCCGGCTGTCAGGATTTAGCGGTCCAGGCTCTGACCCAGACACAGACACACACACACACACACACACACAATTTAAAACAATCGCAGCTGCCTCAGCTTTGCCACAATTAACTTGCACCTTTGTTGACAATGAGACGAATCTGTGTGTCTGCTTCGCTTAAATCTACCTTCCAACTGATTTTAAGGGCATTCCTCAACAGAGTTAACCATTTCGTTAGCTGATTTAACTCAACTCTCAACTAAAGTGGTGGTTTTATATTTTGTTTATATATTTGTATTTGTTTTTTTCAAGTGTATCATGTTAGTTTTAAGAGTTTAACTAAACTGAGTTAGTGAATACGCAATGCAATATGGCATTGCCCACGGGGCGTGGCTACTCAGTTCGTTTATGTTGCGCATACGCCCCGTGTTTCATTCACTTCGAGTCAGCCCATTTGATGTACGTTGCTATAGCGCTGCTCTGAAGTTATTTTGCCTGAGGCAAAACAATTTGGTAATTCCCGCCTTTGCCTCTATGTGTATATGTGGGTACTTGTATTTTTATATATTTATCTGTCGCTCAACTCAATTTGACGCGAATGCTTTGATTATTTCGAAATTGCTTTGATTTTGATTTGTTTTTTGTTTTTTTTTTGTTTTTTTTTTTAAATTTGTTTTCCCCATTTTGTTTTTGCCAAGCGACACGACTGCGTAGTGAGCCTTGGTGCCTAGCTGTGCAGCCGCCCAGACGGACAAATTTATGCCGACATCGCCTATATTTATAGACGCCTTCACCTGTCTTGCCAAAAATCACTTACGAAATTAAATTTGCTGCCGCCTGTCGCTTTCCATTTGTTGTTGTTGTTGTTGTTTGCTCTTGTATACCCCAACTCTCTTGCACTCTCCCCTTAGACACTCGCCTGCGCTCGGTTTACCTGGCGCCATCTCTATGCTTTCCCCATTAGCTGTCAGTGGAAACACACATTCGCTTTACCTATTTGCCAATCCGCGTGAGAAGCTCGCGTCTCAAGCGTCATTCTCCTCCGCAGCGTCATCATCGCCATCATTGTCATTATTATCATAAGCCAAATAAAGCCAATTTTGCACATTTTTAGCACTGACTGACTCGCCAGTTGATAGCTTATCGAATGTGTATTATAGATATCCTCACACATATATTAAATACACAATATAATTATATATAAATATTAAATATTCTCTATAAACATTTAATTTTGATGCATCTTTTACCTCAGTTTGATAGCCTGTTTTTAAATAAAATTTAATTACTTAAGAAAAATTCTTAAGTTGAATGGAATTAATTCAATTTGATAATCTATAGAATATTATATTATATTATTCATATAAATTGAAACTTTAAAAGAAGTAATGAAAACTATTACCAATAAAAATTGATTCGTATCGCTTTATCAAAGTTGAGCTTTTTCTGGCCAAAAACAGCTTAAATATATTATTGTTTTGCTTTTCATATTTTGCCAATTTTTCATAATAGCATCAAATAAAAAAAAACACTTTAAAATAAAATAAACTTGCACTTCAGCAGGGTATTGCTGGTTCGGATAAATGTGCGGTTTGGTTTTTCGAAAAAAACCAACATTTTGTTGTCGCGATTGTTGTTGTTGTTGTTGTTTGTCTTGTTCCGATCAGATATGCAAAAACATGTCTTTGTCGTATTTATAAATTACATTTGAGTATGCCTGCGGGCATTTCATTTGTTTGTTCATTTCTCCTGATGTACGAGAGCTGTGTACATACATACATACATACATACATACATACGTATGTACGTATGTACATGTGTACGTGCAAAAATACACATTTGATTGCCCGAAACAATTGGAAATGCCTTCAGGTGACCGCTTTTGTTGTTGTCAATTGCAATTGCCTTTTGCATTTAACTAATGAATTACATATAATGGAATTCTTTATTTGCGAATTCAATCAATTAATTATTAAAATGAACGATAATCCATTCTGAATAAAAAATAGCAGTACAATTAATTGTGAGTAGAGAGTGCTTCCACCCATATTTATATATATAAATCAGTAAACGTGATTTTGCCCACGAAAATGAAACCTTTGTGGAAATTATATTAATATTTCGTGGTAAGCTCAACGAGATCTGTTCGTCATTAATTTTGATATATATATATATTAATATAAATAATATGACATTTATTTCAATGGATCTAACGCATGTTTTTTTAAAATAAATTAAGAACTGTTTATTTATTTTTTAATATATATATATTTATATCGTATATTTGTACAATTTGACAGAGAAATTACTGGAATTTTTCGAAAAAGCTTCGGCCTGTTGTGCGTCAAATAAATATCTATTTTAAGCCATGTTTACACACAAAAGCTATTTTTATATTTGCTAAAGAAATCTGTGCAAAAGTGGTTTTTATGGGAACCATATTTTGAATATAAACAGATTCGATTGTAAATACTGATCAAGAATATTGTATGTGCACATATATCCAGGGCATATCCTTTGAATCATTAAGCATTTAGTGAGAAATCGAGAATACCACCCGCAAGGGCATAATTAGTGTATTAGCCAAGTGTGAATCGCAGCAGGCAAAAATGGCCAATGACAATAGCAATAAAATAACTGCATAATTGATTTAATTGTCTCTTGTTGGTTTTTGTATTGTGTGGTTTTTGTGCTCTGTGATTTTGCCATTTTTATGCAATTGCTGCTGGTTTTTTTTTTTTTTGGTTAGTTGTGTTTAAGGCTTTTTTTTCTGGTTTTGTTTCTTTAACTGTTTTCGTTTTTAGTTTGTTGACTGTGCAATTGTTAAAGCACACACGCGGCTCATTAATTATTTATTGTGTGTGGCTACTCACCGACAAGTGTTGTTGTAAATATTGTTGTTGTTGTTGCTGCCACAAATCAATCAAATGCTGTTGTTCCTTGCTTGGAATTGTTAAATGTATTTTGATTTTGATTTTTTTTCTTTGTTTTTATGTTGTTCTTTGTTGTTTTGTTTTTGCTGTTATTTTGTCTTTGTTTTTCTATTGGTTTGCTGCACGTTCAAAGGTTTTTGCTCCTATCTGTCGCTGGGATGTTATAAAACATCTACACTAAATAGTACACACAGCAAAATTATTTATAATGCTTTTGTTGAAATGCGCTTTTTTTTTGTTTTAAGTGTCCCAACTGCTTAGCGCCTTTCGTTGCCTGGCTAATGTGCCGCAAATTCGGTGTCTATTGTGAATCTGGCAGCAGAAGACCGCAAAACTGAGCCAAAGTAGTCTACAAATATTTATGCACATAAATTTTGAAAATTTTGCCATTCGCGGCCACCTTGCGGCCTAGCCGAATTACACAAATTACACTCATTTAATTTCATTTTAGCTTTTTGGCTGGCTTTTTTGTTTATGCCACGAAATGGTGGCTAACAGCAACAGCAGCAACAGCAGCGCCCGAAATTCTTATGAATGAATGTGCAGCTAAACACACACGTGTCTCTCTCTCTCTCTCTCTTTCTCTGTGTGTGTGTGTGTGGGTGTTGCTAACGCTTCAAACAGATTATAAAAATCAGCAAGTAATGTTTATTGATTACATGAGCTGCAACACTGCAGCTGCAATTTCGCATTTAGCTGGAAGCTGTACAAATTTTTATGAACCTCAAACGGCTGTCTGACCCCAACAACAATGTCCGCATTTACGACCCGGCCGCCCCTTTGGTGAACGGTTTGTGCCGCCATCAATTTACAATCTGCACTTCAAGCAATGACGGACAAAAGGCGAAGCTTTCAAACTTTTGCTGACACACCGACGGACGAACGGACCGACGGACGTGCCTTAAGCAATCATATTTTCGTTCTACAAAAAGGTCGCAACAATTCGAAAAGTAGGCAGGTGACTCTGAGAGCACAAAGAAGAGTGCAAAGAGTGGAATATTTTATTTAGAACAATATGATGCAATCTTTAATCTATAAATCAATAGATAAAACAATACACAAGGTATTAAATCAGAATATAATTTAATATTCAACAAACTTCGATAATAAAATGAAAAAGAAAAGCAAGCACTTGCGTATAAAAACAAAACAAACAAAAAAATGAACTTAAGAAAAGTTTAAAATATTGGATTAGAAGCCTATTTTAGTTATCTAAATATATGCGTTATAGTGGTATCTGAAGGAAATGCTAGATATTTATGGCCACAGTAATGTATTTAAGTTGGCTAACACAATATGCAGATGCATTTGTGCACATTTCAATTTCAGACACGAGCCCCATGTGGCGTATGCGTATTATTTCTAGTGCAATGCAAAGCTCGGCTCTCAGATGCGCATATAAATGAAATGCGCTTAAAACGTTTCGCAGAGCAACCGAGACACACACACACACACACACACTGGCACACACACATGTGGCAAACCGAGACACACATGAAAACAGCCGCGAGAACGCGGCGTATGTGCAATTCTTTTATAATTATTGCGACGGCAGCTGCAACTTAAACAGCGTAATGAAATTAGGTGCTTGAAAAGTTTTTGTTTTTCTTTTTTCTTTTTTTTCTTGTTGTTTTTTTATGGGTGGGTGGGGGTAGGGCATGGCTGGGATAAGGACCCCGCTTCCTGTTGATGTCATTTTTTGTTGTCAAATTTGTTTCTTTTCGTTGACTTTGATTTAAATTAAATATTAAAGCTGTTGACATATTTAAGAAGCCCACAAAGACAACAAAAACAAGCATAAATTGTCGCATGTGTGTTTTTGCTGTTGTTGTTGTTGTTGTTATTATGCAAATTGCTGTGCAGGGCATGACTTGTAATTAAATATGCCCAAACTATTTACGTTTTTTTGGGGGCGGTCATTACAGTTAACATATTTCTTTTATTTTTAAATGAAATTTACCGTTACAAACACTCTCACACACACACACACACACAGATGTGTGCATTGACTGACAATTAACGCCAGAAGCAAGACTTGAGCATTATTCTGGCCTGGCCAATTAGGCAATTAACACTTCAAGCCAATTACAAGTTGTTGCTGCATAGTTTTAGGCAAAAGCTGTTGGATCTTTGGCCAAATGGCGGACCTGGTCCACTGAGATTTTCTAGAATTGACTAAAAAGAAAAGCACAAAACTTTTGCTTGAAAAATCAAAATGTTCGTAAACACAAAATAAATGCAAAAATTCGTTATTAGAACGAAAATGTTTAGATTTAAAGTTCACAAGTTGATTTATTAGCAAAAAAAGTAAGCAAACAGACTTTTTGATGATTAATAAGCGAAGTTTTTAACTAAGCAAAATATATAAAAAATATAATTAATAATAATTAAATCATTTAAATAATTTTTAGTATAAATATTATGGCTGTAAAATAGATTAAAGCATCACTTTCATATATAAACACATTAGTTTATAGATTCCCTTCTTCATCCGATCTCAATGAATTTTTTGTTAATTACCTCTCAACGTTTACTAAAGATATAAGCGATCAGATCCTGAATGAACGCAAGCTGGCAATCATATTTTGGCAAATTTATTTGTATATAGAATTTAAGCTGTTATCGAAAAGTGTTGTTTTAATCTTCTTAGAGCCCGGAATTGGGAGCTTATCTTGAAAAGACGCGAAATTCAATTGAGTGTTAATTTGTGCATTGTGCAAATATTTGAGTTTTCATAATTCTTTTTGATCAATTTCATCATTCAGAATAATTGCATTTAATTTTTAAATTTTGAAACTTCATAACTCGAAATCACTTGTCATATTTTTTAAACTTTTATTTTCATTCATTTTCAGTTAGTTTTCGAATTTTCTAAGCAAATTTCCATGCATGCTTGTTTTATGTAAATCCTTGCGGTACACCAAAAATACAAAAAAAAAAAAAAAAAAAACATGAATGAAGTGAATAGTGAAATATACGAGTTCACACACAAATTTGTTGAACACTAACCAAATGAATAAACAGTTTGCTGCTTTATTTTGATTTGTTTTGTTTGGTTTTGTCGCCGATTGTCGCTGTCGTTGTCGCTGTCGTTGTCGTTGTTGCAGGCAAAGGCAAAGGCAATTGAAATTGCGCTTCAGCTGCTGCTGCTGCTGCTTTGGCGCCCGCGCCCACACAGACAAGAACAAACACGTCGTGCCGTCGGCAATGCTAAACGAGAACTAGAAACTGAAATCACTTTGCGCCAGAGACACAGCCACAACACAGCCAACACACTGGCACAAGCAGCACAACAAGCAGCGGAGCCAGCGACGCTGTCGACGACTGCAGAGCGTTTGGCTTTTTCCATTTCAGCGACGGCGATGGCGATGGCGATGGCGATGGCGATGGCGACGTCGGCAGCGGCAGCGGCAGCGATAGCGACAGCGGCATCAACATCGTTGCGAATTTTTCAACGAAGCCGACGACGACTCGCTCGACTTATTCATTTATCGCATGCGAGAAAACAGTTGTGCAGTGGCCAGCAAGCAGGGAAATTTACAAGCACAACTTAAAGCCGAGAGCGCAAGTGCGCGAGCAACAGAGACGACACAATAGAGAGCGCGAGAGAGAGCGAGAGCGCAAATGGTAAAAAATTTCCCTTGGCTTGTCGCAGCGGTGAATACGAATGCCAAAAGCGAGCGACACGAAGTCGCCTGGCCACAACGAAGAGTCCAAAACAGCTGCAAGCCGCAGCTCTCTGTCCGCATATGGCAAAGTGTATGAACGTGTGTGTGTGTATGAGATATGTGTGTGTGTGTGTGTGTGTGTGTGTGTGTGATTGTGCGTGGGGCAGCCTCACAGGCCAAGCCAAAATGTGGGCCTACCTGTTGCTTAGCAACTCGGCAGCGCGCCCAGACGCGCGCTTCATTATCATTGTCAACATGCCAAATGCTGGTGTGTAGCGGTAGAGGGGACCGTGGTGCGGGAGGGAGGGAGGGGGCACCCAAGAAAAGAGTCGCAAGGAGTCGCTGTTGTGACAGATGTTGCTACATTTGCCAGAAAGCGAAGCCCATCAACAGCTGTTCGCAGCCAAAAGAAGCGATGAACACTATTAAAGGAAAAATATGTATGTATATAAAAAGCAACAAAAAATCATGCAAAACTTGCCCTTTGCCCTTTAAAGTGGGTAAATTAAAAGTTAAAAAGAAATAGACACGACACACACACACACACACACACACATATGTGTTCGTGTAGATTGAATAAGAAAGTGGCAGGCGACAATGATAAAAGCAAAACAAATTTGTGCGCTAGTGTGTGTGTGTGTGTGTGTGTGTGTGTATTTGAAAATTGAACATATTGCGCTGGGATTATCAATCGATTGTGTTAGAGTCTGAGCACTTGACACACGAGACACGAAACACGAGACACGAGACACGAAACACGAAGGCTGTAAAAGGCATTTAGACGTTGACGCTGAACCGCACTGTCAGCATCTTGGGCGGTTAGCGGGGTGCGGGGTGCGGGGTACGGGCTGGTTGGTGTTGGCTGGTCTTAACTTTCGGCAGTTAACATGGGTAGCAGCCGCACGAAAGACACGTGACACGCGCCAAGGACTGCGGCTTCAATTTGAATTTCAAATGTTTATCATTTATCTGGCGCTGCAACTCCGATCTCCATGGGGAGCAAACACCAAAGAGTGCTTGATAAATTGAATTCGAGTTCTATTTAAATTACCCAATAAAGTGAAAACAAACACAAACAGGTCGCTTTGAACTCCCATCGAAATTCAAATACGTATTCAATTGCCAGCAACAAGTTGACTTCACACAAAAAAAATGCCAAAAACAAAGAAGAGATAACTAACGGACTTGCAAATATCTGTTCAAATATATAGTTGAACTCTTTAACTTTCACAAGGTTGTGTGAATTTAGGGTATATTAATATTATTTATCAGCAAATTTTGTTATTATTTTGTTGGTATTTTTTCTCGCAAATTAATTTGAATTTAATCTTTTATAATTACAAAACTCACAGAATAAACAAATTTATATTTGCAAGCTAACTGCTCAGAATGGCGAAAGACGCCGCAAAGTAGGCAACATTTTTGTTAAACGAACGTGCGTAAAATTTTCAATGTATTCAGTTCCATCATTGAAAAAAAAACAGTTCTTACTTTGTACTCATTTATAGTGCAATAAATACCAAAACCAATTAAATACCAATACCAAATTTTTTAATTTTAAAATTTTTAAAATTTATTTTCAAATATTTTAAATATGAACTCAGTCTAGTGATTAAATACTGACAAAAATGCCATCAAACATAAAAATCTGTTGGGCTTTGACAAAGTGAAAATTTTTATCAATTTTGGCATGATTTTTGACCAAAAATTTAACCTTAAATTTTGTTATATCGCAATGGTAAAATTTTGAAAATCATTTTTTTTGTTCTTAAGTAAGGGGGAAGTACATGATTTTTGGAACAAAACCATCAACAAAATGTTATCTTCAAAAATTAATTTTTAATTTTAAATTCAGGATTAATATAGAGCACAATCCATGAAGAAAAAAGCCATTAAACATAAAAATCGGCTTAGTTTTGAAAAAGTTATGGGAATTCGAAATTTGGGAGCTATGGATCTGAGAGCTTTACAACTCTACATTTTTGTCGAAATTTTTATTTTGAAATTATGACAAATACAATTGATTAAAAATATACATTATCATATTTAAATTTGAAAAAATAAATTGTTTACCCATTTGAAATGGGTTCGGGGCGAAAAAGAAATGGAAAATCAGCTATTCAACAGAATCCAGAAGGGACATGCGATACACTCGCCGCGCGTTCACCGTTTTTGTATGGCTATTGGCCATAAAACAATAACCAAGTAGTCTATAAATAAAAGAGCTAATAGCGGTGGCTGTTAACTGTTTTTCAATAATTCTTAACACTTTCGCCAAGCTGTCGAATTAGCACCACTAAATATGCCCCTTGTCGAGCACCGATTATGGGGTATATAAAGTTTAGCTCTGCCCATTCGTGCGGTCGTTAGAACGTGTATTTTGTTTGTTACACTCATTGCGGCTGCCCTCGTCTGGCTTGTTGTTGTTGTTGTTGTTGTTGTTGTTGTTGTTGTTTGCAGCTCTTGTTTGCATTTGGCAGCAGCGCACGTAACGGCAAATGGCACATTGGCACTCAACACTCAACACTCTGCACTCCACCCTCCGCACTCCACATGCCAAAAACAAATACAAGAAGAAGCGAGAGAGAGAGAGAGGGAGAGCGAGGCAACGTACTGAAGGAGCTGCAGGAGCTGAGCCAGAGTTAGCAGCGGCGCCAGGTTCCGGGCACAGGCGCTGGCATATTGGCAACTAAATCGAAGTCGATGTCGAAGTCGTAGTCGAAGTAGAAGAAGAAGCAGTAAAAAAGTGTAAACAAGAAACGTGATATTTGACAGATGAGTATAGATATTTAGATACCAACATAAATACTACTTATGCCCAATGTCGCGGCCCGCCCCTCCCCGACAGAGCCGAGCCGAGCACCACCCACCCCACAAAGGAGCCAGCCCCACCCATCGGTGACAGCCAACGGCTACAGCTGCCACTGTCTCTGGGGTCTTATTGATTTTCTGTTGGCTTTCACAGCCACTTGCCGCTTGGTTTGAAGTGCCAGCCACGCATAAAGGACGCAGCCGAAAAGAGAGGCACTGGGAGTGGGAGAGCAAAAAACACACGGCCAGGGAGCGAGACAAACAAAAGCAAACAAAAAAATAAATAAACCTAAAGCGAAATGGGCACAAAAGAATCGAAAGATGCAAATATTGTAATGGATTCATGTTGTTCAGTGTATGGTGAACATACACTCTGCCCATGCACACACTCTTTTTTTTTCATCAATTTAACCAATAGCTACTTTACATGACGTATAATATTGGCAAACAATCACTCAGCCGCAATTTCGCTGAACAAAATAACATCAATTAAATAGCACGAGAATTCATCTGTGGAAACCATTTTAAATGGCATCTTGAATGAAACCATCTTTTCTTATCAAATTTGTCAAAAATGTTTTAAAAAAAGTTTAAATTTCATATATATTTTTGTATAGCATATTTTTGTATAATTTATCTATTTTAATTTTATTTTAATTTATTTTTATACTCGTTCACAAAGTGAAAAGAGTATATTGGTTTTGTGCAATGTCCGTCTTGCTGTCCGTCTGTCCGTCTGTCCGTCTGTCCGTA
>SCDT01001408.1:9224-19555 GCA_004143765.1 Drosophila melanica
GAGGTGCTGGAAATGTTCATATAATTATGTATGTATGCATATTGAGTATAAGACTAGAACCATTGTGGTCAGGTACGGTAAGTGATCAGGTGGGTGTATGGGTGAATGGGTGTGTGTAGGTGTGTAGATGTGTATATGTGAGTGTGCTTGAATGAATTGCCATGAAAGCATTTATTACAGTTCTGACGCCAGATGAGAAACTGGATTCTGAACGAGCACTCAACTAACAGCTACCACAGGGAATCATGATTTTTGATAAGTATCAACACATTTAATGCCTATACTAAAACGAAACAAAAGAAACAAATCTGAACGACGATGATAAATTAAGAGATCTGCTCGCTAAACACACAAATCGAGCACTAACTAAATACAAATTACTCATTTATGTAGGTTTATGGACATATGTATACCGTATAAATACTTACATACTTACAGTTAAAATAGGCCATATACATATAAATAATATAATACAAATGGTGTGTTTGATATTGCTTTTGGGGCTACTTTACAAAGTGCTTAAGACTAGGACACGTGACAATAAATAATACACAACATAAAAAAAACATAAAACATAAAACTTAATCAGTTGCAGTCATTAGCAAACTATTTGAAATAAGGCAAGAAAAAAATGATCATCGGGTAGCCGAAGATTAAATATCCTTGCAGATGTACGATAGAAAGTGAATTAATTAATTATCAAGAATATATTTGTGTATATAATAAAGAGCTGTCTTCTTTACGTTACACATTTTGTAACTGAATAATAAAACTCTCTGCAAGAGTATAAAAAACACATATGGATGCAGCATGCTTAAGAATAACTAACAAATCATCTCAAAAGGCTACAGATGCATATCTATATATATATATATATACATATATATAAACATGTATATATTGATCGTATTGAAACTGTGCAAAATTAAGACAGGCCACATGTTATAGCAGGCAAACGCAATGATCTGATTTAACTGATGATATTTAATGTTGATCGCTTTAATTTTTCACTTATTTAAAATTTGCAAAGCGTTTCGCAAAAGGCTTTTTATATATTTAGCAATATGGCAATGGCTAAAATGTAGATTAAGTGTGTTTGATTAATGCTAAGAGATCAGTTGATTTATGTATTATTTAAAAGTAAATAGCGCTGAACATTTGCAATTGATTTAAATTAGATACTTTCGATCATTTGACTTGAAACATGTGCTGGGTTATGCTTTAATTTTGCGCCTTGTTGTTGCATTCACAAGACCATTATTATTAAACACAAATTGAAACGAGGCATTCGATTATTATAAACAATATGCAATTTTCGATGGATAATTAGTGGCACAAGCAAATTATTGTCTGGCATTGAACATACCTCCTCCTTGCTCTCGAGATGATCTTTAATATGCTTGCAGAACACCGGCAACAGGATGGCTCGGCATTTGGGCGAGCTGAACAGCTTCGTTTCCACAAAGTCCTTGATGCAGCCCATTTTTGACTGGGTCAGACGACGTGGCGGAAACTTTTCCAAGATCTCCACTATTGAAATGCTGTAAGTATTTAAAAAAATTTATATATTTTTTGTATAAGAAATACAAATTTGAACGCACCTAAGATGCACTGGATCGAAAACCTCCATTAAATCGGTGGCAATGATATGGAGATTCTTTAGCAATGCACCCTCCGATTTGAGCAGGTTGCTGGGACAGCCGATCATATCAATGAACATTTTCAGCAGTTCCTGCAGACGCGTTGCAAAGTCCACATAGTCATTATTACAATTCATGGCCTCATATAAAACTCGCGATCTTATGACAAACTTCATCACATAGTGCAGATAGCGAGTCGTCTTATAGAGGCGGCGAACTGCGGCGCTTTCCTCATGATCGATGCCATCGGCGGACTTTTCGCTAGGTGTGATGGCATCACTTATATTGCGCTGCAGCACATCCATTAGTTTCCTATAAAATCATGATTACAATATTTATTAACAGGCGGCTGTATGAAATAAACACAAAACTTACGTGTAGGCCAACGTGGCGGAGAAGCTCTCGTTGATGTACACATCAAGAACGGTTAGAAAATGTTGGTACTTAAGATCGGACACCGTTTCGATCAGATGTATAATACTCATGAACACCAATTGATCATACTTCTCGGGATCATCGTTCTCAACCAGAATGTTAAACAGTGCATCGAGGATGTCCTGTAAAAACTTGACCACCTCCTCGCCCGGGACGGTGGATAAGGCATTAAGCGATTGCTCCAACGTCTCCTTGTGCGCCGACCAATGCAACAATCCCAACAGACTTACTAAAGTATTAAATAAGGAGTAGACAAGACATAAGTTAAATTTATGGCTTAAATATAAAAGCAGAAATATATTGGAATGTAAATGTGTCTAATAAATATCCTTTCTACAATTTTAACGTATTTATAAATTTACATCGAAAATATCAAATTCGATCAATAATCCACAGTAAGTCTACATAAACAAACTGTCCCCATTCAAAGAAATTAACACTTGATGTTGTATAAATTTCATCGAATTGATAACAATTAACAATTATTAAGTTGCAGTACATTATCTGTAAGTTTCAATTATATTTGAATAAATTGAGTGCACTTTTTCTAATCTTATAATAATGATGAGCGAGCAAATGTATCCGAAAATCTATATAATGTAGCTGTCATATGAACGATTAGTTAGAAAATTATTCTTTATATGAACAATTCTTTTCCCTCAAGACATCTGAACCTAACTTCATTTTAAAACTTATAAAAATAAAGAAAACTGAAAACTTTGGTGTTAAACGCTTACCGCTCTGCGTTAGCTTTGTGCTGCAAAGATTGACATCGATGGTTAATTGATCCTTGGGCAGGAGGCTTAGGCCGCTTATCGAAGGCTTGCTGCCCTGCAGTTCGGCCGTGGTGGCCGGCAGCTCCATGTAGCTGTTGGCCACCGATTTGTCGTATTTCTTGTGATCGATCTTGTAGACGGCGAGCACATGCTGGCCCTGTAATATGGTGGTGCCATTTGCCTGCATGAGGCGCACGTACGACAGACCGAAGGGCTTCTCGGAGCGATCCTTCTGCTCGTTGCTGCTGCGGTGCTTCAGTGTGAAGCGTAAATGGCATTGCTTGAACTCTTCGATGGGCACGTGTATCTTGAAGGTCTCCTGCCATTTGGGCTTGTCGTCGTGGTAGTACACCACCGACCTGTATTCATCGATCGGCGGATGGCCGGCGCCAATGCTCATCACGCCCGGCACCAGGTGGCCATTCTCGTTGGCCACGCAAATGGCTACCTCCACATTCTTTTCCGATGTTTTGGCGATTCGCGCGAATTCTCCGCTGCAGATGGTCAAATAGAGATCGTTGCGCACGTCGCCCGGCAGTATCACCTCCGGGAAGCCCATTTTGCGTGCGACGGGCACATTGGTGTGGACGAGCCGTGGGAAATCCTCCTTGATCTGCTTGATGTCGCCGCGCAGCACCTCAAAGGTAACGGCCATTTTCGATTCGATTTTGCCAATGTCCTTATTGGCAATCAGCTTGCGCAGCGTGCCATCCAGTGTGTCCTTCTCGCACATGATGAACGGCAGATCGAGATTGCCCCGAAAGTCATCCGGCTTGCTAATGATGGGCGTCAGATCCTTGCAGGCCACACCAAACGGCCGACGCATCATGTACTCACTGGCGCTGCCCGAGGACCCATTCGAGTTAACCGACAGCTGCGAATGCTTCCTGCTGGCCGCCGTCAGGACACTGTTCGCAATGCTCATGCTGGTGCGCTTCGAGTCGGTTGAGTCCTTCATCTCCATGGACCCAATGCGTATGGCATAGCACACCAGATACATTTTCGATATGCTCAAATCGTTGCGGCTGAGATCGGTGAATAGCACGCGATTATTATCGAACTGATCAATGTCGCGCGCAATGCCTGTGCGCGACCACTTAACCACATAGTTCTCGCTGATCGGCTTGTGCGTGTCGCCATTGAAGAGCGTGAACAGCAGATCCGAATCCTCCTGGAACTTGCACACAAACGCGTTCACATGCAGCAATATGTTGTGCGAGTATTTGTTGAGGCCACGCGTCGTTTCGCGCTCGCTGGACAAACGCTGTTGGCGAAACAATTTTCAGATTACAGATGAAATAAAACGAGTGAACAATTTAAGGATTTTCAATACGAACTGTTTCGTTTGAATACGATTTGAAATGTTTCATTAAAATAATTTTAGCGATAGCAGTTATTTATACTACAGAAAGTGAAATTGAAGTAATTTATATTAGGTTTACATTAGTTTCACTTTTTATATATAAATTATTTTTAGAACTGATTTAAGGAATTTGAAAGTGAAATTAATTCTCGGGTGAACCCTAACTTTTAAGAGGTTTTTTTAGGTCTGGAATCAATCTACTACCGAGTTTTTCAAGAACCTATCTATCATTTAAAATATATAGTATTAGATTTATAGCAATTCGATCAAAACTCACATTGGCCTTTTCTATGCGCTGCACCGCATGCACGTGGTTCTCGTACAGCTCGGTGGTGCAGATGGCATTTGTGTCCAGTATATCGCCGCTCTCGTCGCGGACGACCATATCCAGACCCAGCAGCTTGTTGCCGGTGTCAATCTGGGCCGTCGCCTGCAGTTTCACCTTGCGCATCTCGTCCAGCGGCAAGTTGCCGGAGATCAAGGCGGCCCTGTTATTATTCAGCTCATTCATTTTTCGCCGTATCTCCTGGAAATTGCGATTTGTGCTCTGCCGGGGAAACATAAAAAATTATAAAGGTGCCAGTTATATTTGAATATCGGTAAATACTTACCAAAAAGTAATTTTTGGCTATGACACCCCACTCCAGCAGCACTTTGGTGATCTCCTCAACGATATCGGTGCGTTGTATGCAGTACTCGCCATTAACGGTGATAAACTCACACAGATGCACATAGCTCTTGGGAAAGATGCCGCGTACTTGCTTCTCTCTAAAAAGCGGAAACAGAAACAAAAAAAAGGAACACAATATTAAAATGTGGCCTGCATATGGTGGCAGCCCCAATATGAAACAAGTCAAACAAACAAGTTTTCTGCAGTCGGGTGTAACCGATTTCACAATATTCTCTCACAGCGCAATAACAATCGAGAAATTATTTGAAGAAATACATATATTTTAAAAACGGAAATCGTTTCAGTTTTGATTAAGTTAAAACAGTTTATCTCTTTAGGCCCAATATACTCCTATTACTTTGTGAACGAGTATAAAAATACATTCATATACATGTATGCCATATATTTATTAATGTATATAAATATACAACATTTAAACTGTTATATGAAAAATTGGTTTTCTGATCATCATTTCATCGAAGTTCTTAGATTCTGACATTATCAAATTTGTGTGTTTATACCGATTTGAATATTTTAAAAAATTTTTAATATTTAGTGCAATGTATATGTTATTTCAAGTACTCAAAGCAGATACTTTAAGACATTCCCTCGCATGCGAATGCATATGTATATATGAATATGGGCACATATACAGATAACTTATGCTTTTTAACTGCAGCATGACACAATTCATCGTTGTCGCTGATGAATTATCCAACTCAAAGCGAACCCTCGGTTGAAGCTGCGACTGCGACAGCCACATTGTTTAGGGTGGCCTCGGGGCAGAGGAAGTGCGCGCAAAGTGTGACACTCGCAAATGAAATGGAATGCTTTAATTTGGCTCAATTCAGCATTTGACATGCGGGGTGGCCGCATTAATTGCCTGAGGCAACATCAGAACACAGCGCACAGAACAGAACTGGAGAGCCATCAATCAGCAGGCCTCGCAGCATATTTAACCGATAGTTAACCAGCTGTTAGATGTGGGCACTGTGACATATTATTCCTTTAAACTTCGGACAGGTACCGCCGACCGGACTTGAAGTGACCTTCAGTGACTGCCTCAATTCATTTGGAAATAAACAAGCGACTCGGAGTTGTTGGGTTATCGTTTGAAAATCGTGAGAAAATTCACAATTAAAATTGATATTTCCCTATAAATAAACAATCGCTGGTAATTAAAAACAAATACGAATTTCGGACCACAGAGGTTATCACGAAGCATTGAATTTCTTTTTAAATGCCTCACAATCACAACATTATTTTTTTATCGCTCAACCAGTCATAAATACTTTACTGTATTATCTACAGTAAAACCATGGACTGGCGAACGACCACATATGTATATAGAAAATATTTATCTGAGCATTATACGATTGAATTATCATAACCAAAGGTATACAGACGATATATATATAAAAATGCACTTTCTTGGCTTCACTGTACTTGCTTTAGCAATGTCTTGTATTTCATTCGCCTTGTCTGGCTGTGGCTGTGGGTCTGGGTCTGGGCTATGGGTCAGCAGAAATATGAAAAAGGTCAGCTAGCCAATCGTGATGCTGGTGCTTTATTTTTTTTGTTCTTTATGGCTACTGTATCTCAGCGGTTGCTGTTGCTGTTTTCTTTACTCATTTTCAACGATAAGACTGCCTCAAGTGTGTGTCCAAGCGTAGACACGACTCAATAGATAAACAACAATAAAAAAAAATGGTGCAGTCGGGTGTAACCGACTGGGCAATACTCGTTCGTCTAAAACAGTCCCAAACAGTCCGATTTTTAAAAGATATTAAGAGAAGCTTACAGAAAACTGCCTGAGAATTTGGTGACTCTAAACTCTAGATCTAATCCATATCATCTATATATCATGTTCGCCCCCCAGTATTTAAGATATTATCAGAAATCTGTCTACAAAACTTGATTTATATAACTATGAAACTGAGGGAACGCTCTAACACTTTATCTGGCGCATGACCAAAGTACTTCACAAACCCAATATACCCTTTTCACTTCGTATAAAAAACCCCACGAACCGCTCCCAAATGGCCAGTTAAACATATGAAAAACCCAGTATAGGAAAAGGGTCAATCGTATCGGACAAAAATGGTATCTTTATGTTTGCGCTTTGAATTTCCACAGAAAGTATTTGCCACATGGCCGCATCTGTTTTGCCTGGGAAAGGGTTAGGCTAAGCAAGAATGCATTTTGTGTTTGTATTGGGCAACTAACTTGGCACAGATTCCAGCAGTTTGATTAAGCAAACAAGACGCCAAATGGGCAGCATCTTGGCTACCAGCTGGTTACCTGATTTATTATTATGCATGTGAACAGTTCTGGACCCGTTTCCGTTCTCTGTTCCACAAATTTTGGTTTTGTTATTGTTATTGCTTGTTATTGTTACTTGAAAACAAAGCGAGAGAGCTGCTGAGCAATTAGTATACATACATATGGGCGGAAACTATAACCGACTTTTAAAGACCCTCACCCATTCATTACATTTGTATGTAAACATGTGCATGTGTATAATTTAAAATGTGTTTGAAGAATTCAAATTGTAATTATCGAAATAAATTAGGTATGTTCAATACTTGTGACATTTGCCCAAATATTATTAGTTTTATAATAACTGACATGACCATTAAAAATCATAGCCTAATGCTAGATGGAAATGTTTCTTTGCTGTGAAATCAGGAATCAGAATATTCTTTACATTTTATTTAATTATTATAATAATCTAATATATAATAGTAACTAATAAATATATATAATAATATCACTACAATTTCAAGCTCTTATCGCTCCAATTAAAATCTCGAGTGTTTAACTATTTAAAACAAATATTTTACTGGTGATAAGAGCCTTGTAAATGCCGCACTTTTTACACTGTTTCGCTTTTTGCTCTATCAAGGTGTCTAACACAACAATTAATTTGTAATGTATCTCTGATTATATCTTTTATCTGTTACACGCAGCAGACAACAAGCTGAACACTCACGTAAATTATTGTAATAGGCAAATAGCGTTATAATAAGCACAGTGAAAGTGGAGATGCCAATGTCAGATTAGAGAAGATTATATTGCATTTACATAATCTGAATACATACTTTTGCTTGTAGCCGTAGTACCAGTGTGTGGTCTCCTTGAGAATTATGACGGCATCGCCCACATCCAAATTTAAGCGATGTGGCTTCGTATCCTGGTCAAAATTGCATTTGGCTGTAAGTGAAAAGATATCAAATATTTACCATTAGCAGCTATTAATATATAAATAAGCGATTTATTGTTATGTTTTTTGACGGCGAATCACCTGTCGCGATTCAGCAGCTAAGCGAAACTGAGCTGTGCTGCTGGCAAATTAAAGCTCAGTGAAATTAAAGCTCGCTCAAAGCCCGCCGATCTAGTGTACTAGGTGGGTCTTTCAACTAGCCCGTTTTGGGGTGAGGGTTATCAATTACTTAGTTAGTAGAAAATATATATAGTATATGTGCTGTCAGATTGGAATCGGAAACTGGGGTTGCTGCTTTGATCAGCGGATGGGAGGGCTTTTCAGTGATAATGCGATGCCCCGTTCTACGTGAGATTTATCTAACTGCACACTTCCTACAGCATAAAGCTGATAAAGTTCCAGCGAAATGACGCATTTCGAAAAAGCCAAGAGAAATGAAGAAATGCTGTACACTGTGCGCAGTGCCTTGTGCCGCAAGACGCCAAATCAGTGGAGCGGTTTGGGAGGGGGGCGAGAACGAGAGATGAGGATCGCGACAAAGCCGCTGTCACAGTCACAGCACAGCAGGCAGACGGACGGCCAAGTCGCTGGCGACATCGTCATAACTTCCTCACCCGATAATGAAAGCGGCACACAAGCATAAATATAAATGCATATAAAAATATATATATATATATATATATATCTGTGTGTTTACATGTATGCAGATACAATTATGCGCGCAGCTGCAGGCAGCGCCAAATGCAGACGCAACAACAACAAAGCACAGCCGCCTTCGCGTAACACGCCCCGGGTGGTGGTGATGGTCGTGGTGTTGGTGATGATGGTGGTGGTGGTGGTGCTGGTGATGACGGCGGCGTCGTTGTTGCCATCGTCCCGGTCCAATGACCGATGTGCGGTGTCTGATGAACAAGCATAACCAGCGAGAACGACCTCCACAGCACATAAACTGACAACAACAACAATCAGTGGCAGCAATTCGCAAAGGTAATTTGTATACCCTATAACCATTGAAAATACACGGTTACACTGGTTTCATGCAAATGCATGTAACAAGCAGTGAAAGGCATCTCCGAGCTCATAAAATACACCAAATCATATTACACGGTTTTATTTACAAAGCACCTTAAAAATCGAAAATTTATATCTTTTTATATGAATTGGTTTGTTTTAAAACGATTTAAAATATTCTTCATTATAACATCTAGTTTCTTATTTAGCTTATTGTATAATTTAACTTAATTTTTTATGAATATTTTTATATAGACAATTTAAACATATCTAATAAATTGGAAGAGTCGACAAATTTGATCGCATTTTATAGGTTTTACTGATTACTGAATATTTCATAAAGATCGCACAGTAAACTTCAGGGACGAAGAGTGTAATTGTGTGTGGGCGTGTATGGAAAGGAAGATCGAATGCAGTTAGTTGTGAACAGGGCACCTCCCAGTCGAACACATCCTTGTTATTATTTTATTTACTCTCTTCTGCACTCGTACTCGCATTTGTTAGAGAGTAAGAGAGATTTTGTTATCTGCCCAATTGCAAGGAAAGTTAAGCCCGGAGTGGGTCAATTGCAAAAACCAGTCGAGCATAGCCAGTTTCATGCGAATTTTCGTCTATGCACAAAAGCAGCGAGTGCAAATGCGCTGTAATTCGCATTTATTAAAGCAATTCAAAAGCAACGCTTCAAACTAACAATGAGGAAATCAAGTGGTGCCGGTAAAAAGGGAAAAAGAAACAAACGATAACAAGCAGGTAAGACTGTTTGAATGTGAAATACCCTGTAACCGTTCCTTAAAGGCAAAGAGCTCTTTTATGCATGGGTTTATATTTTATAACTCTAAATAAAAACTGGCATTAAGAGAACGAAAGAGAGAGTGAGAGACAGAAGTACCTATGTTTTTTGCTCTCCTTTTCTTTCTTACTTTTTTTCTCCTCCTCCATACTCTACTCTCTGTTCTTTATCAGTTTCCTATGCGATTATCATATTCTCAGTTATAATTTACAGAATTTTGTGCTTTCCAAAGTGTTCATATAAAATAACTTTTTTAATAATTTCATTAATCATAATCATTGTAAGTTTTTTTTTGTTATCTAAACCTACTACATAAAGCAGTATAAAGCCGAGTAATATTCAAATGAGCGCTTTCGCAACATTGTTAATTATCTGTATTTAATTTCAGTGCATTAAACGATTGTACAAAAGTTTAACTCGAAC
>SCDT01001409.1:0-39134 GCA_004143765.1 Drosophila melanica
AGAATGTCATTCCGCGAAAATGGATTCACAAACTTGAAATTGAGGACAATAATTAAGGAATAAAAGCATTTAGATCACTGATCGAACATACAAACAATATAATAATTATTTTTATTATTATTATTTTTTATATATTTTTAAAATAAATATATTTAACTGTAAATGTAAACTTTTGAAAATCAAATTAAATACAAAAATATGACAATTGATAGAGATCAATGTTGAAATATTGACAGAAAAGGACCATTGAAGAATTTAAACAAAAATGTTGCAAGCAAAACAATTGTGGCTAAATATTTTTCAACAATTTGACATTTGAAGAGCTCTTTGGCATTTATATGTTTACGTTTGGGCAATTTTAGTTGCACTTGAAAGCCTGTCAAATGTCAATTAGTTGCGACTGCTCGACGAAACAACAAGCTGTAAAAATTGTCACTTTCATTGAAAACCTGAAAAGTTTGTACAGCAAACCACAAAAACAACAACAACAATAATTGCAATGTGTGTGCGCATGTAGAATCATTTACCGTTGACAGCGTGTACACTTAGAGAAAATAAATAATATATGCAACAATTGGTTTGTAAGCTAAGCTTTAAATATATTATAAACAATATATAAATAAACAATATGTAAAATAAATAAAACAAGATACATTTTATTACTTTAAATACTTTTTGAAATAATTTTGCTTATTTATAAAGTCATAATAAACAAATAAAAATTGATTTGCACCACGTGTTGCTAAATTTATAAGTTTTTTCAATTCTTAATTGACTATTAATGTTGCATAAATATATAAAATAAATTAAATAAAGTAGAAAATAATCACAACAATAATTTTTTTCAGCAAAATTTCTTTTTTTTTTATTTTATTTAAGCTATTTTCAAAAAAGAGAGTCGCTTTCGCTTAGTTCTTAAGATACAAATTGTTGCAGCTCGATCGGATTTTGACAGCGCTACGCACAAAGCTCTTGGTTTTTCTCGGAATGTACCCGGGGACGAGTTGAAATGTGGGTCCGCCAGGTGGCGTATTGATTGCCAGTGCAGCAATGTGCGAAGCGTATATATTGGAAAAGTTTGTGGGCCACTTGTGCCTTTTATTTCAAATAAAATGGCAGCTGCCCTGCAGGCCCAGTCGAGCGGAGGGTGGGAGTGGGGGGAGAGATGGTAAAGGACAAATGGGGACACCAATACAAAACTAAACGGAATGCCTTGGCGGAGTCCGCAGTTAATGGCATTTAACCCCTTGCAGACAATGGGGCAACAGTACTGTAAATGTAATATCCATGTAAGTGGCCAGCGGAAATAACAAGCGTGAACCTTAAACATCCCACTCCCCTCCCCTTCCGACTCGCACACCCTTACCAATGATTGCTGCTGCATCTGTTGGCGTCTGTGGCGCCACGCAATGTGGCCACAATGATGTCACATAACTGAGAAACTTTTGCCGCCAGTTGCCAGCCCAACTGAGCCGATGGGGATTGTTGCAGTGCAGACATTTGTGCCAAAGCATGATTCGAATACCAGAAAGTTGTCGTATATAAACATTACGTATACGACACCGATGCCAGCCGGCTGGGCTGACCTGTGGATATGAGCTTGACATCAACTTGTAGCTGCTTCACATGGAATCCCACAAAACGCCAGCTGAATACCGTTATGCAAATTACAAAAACTTTTCCAGTTGCATACATTTAATACTCGGATAATTTTCATAATTAGACGATAAATGCAAAACTAGCACATTTCAAATGAGAGTTGACTTTATGGGGAATGCTAATGCACATTTTTACCTCCATAACTTTTTCAACTAAAAAATATCCAAAAAGTTCTTCAATGCTGTTAATGTTGCTGTAAAATAATTAAATTGTTTTTCTAGCAAATATATATTTTGCAATAATATTTTAAATTTTGAAATAACTGATTTAAGTTATATTTGTTATATGAACTAGTTCATCGTAAGCCCAGTTTGCAGTGTTCTTTCTCCGTTTATTGAATGTTCTCTGTTTATATTTGATTCTATTTACCCGACCCAAGCAACTCCCATGAAATTTGAAACCGACTGCTAATTTGACTTAAAGTATGTATGGGCAAACTATTTGTCAAGAAACTTGCGTTTCAAATTGTTATTGTGACTGTGGCTGCCATTTTATGTTGCTGGGAGTGCCGTTCTGTTGTCATGATTAGGCGCGGCACATTGAAAAATCGGCTAGCAGTCAGGCGGAAAGCCGGCTGACAGGGGACAGCTCCCAATAAAAGCACTCGCCTCACAGGTGGCGCGTTCATCTACTCGCCAAGGCAACGACAACTTTTCGCTTGTCGTATGAATGTGTGTGTCTGTGTGTGTGTGCACACCAAGCTCAACTTGTCAACGTACATAAATTTTCCAACGCATGCACACACACAGGTTGGCGGCACACACACGCACACATACACACAGATCAGCTGTAAAAACACAAGTCAAAAGTTAGCCGGGAGCATCGTTTTCTTAGCAACCGGCAACGAAACTTATTCCCTGCTCTACATTGGTCCATGTGTCTTTTGTGCGTGCCGCACAGTGGGCACAATTCGCTTATTTTTGTTGTGTGTAAATTGAATTTGATTTGAAATGCTGTCAGCCTAGTTTTCCTCTCAATCATTTTTTGATTGCTTAGAACTATGTTTTGAAAATTAAAATTATTAAAATTAAAAAAAATAAATAAATAAAAAAATTAAATATTATTATTAAATTTATTCATTGTAATTAAAATTACGTATGCATTCATTTTAATTTTTTTAGGCACGAGCCTATCTATTGTAGCCCGAAATATCAATATGCTCCTCAATTTACTTAATACTAAACACTCTCCAATTACGTTTGTTTATTTTTTCAATAATTTATCAAAACTTATTTTTAAATCTTCTTATCCAATTAAATAAATAAATAACATAACTTTCTATTATTTTTTATTATTGTCATTTTAATTTTGTTGTCGTTATTATTTTCTTCTATAACAATTTTTTTTGTAAGAATTGTTATACAATTGACGATTGCAATTTTAATCGTTGGCGACCACTGTGCCTGGCCGACTGGCATTCTTTGTTTGCCAGTGTGTGTGCGTGTGTGTGTGTGTGTGTTTTTTGTTCTATTTGTATTTTACAATATCGTCGTAGCGATGTCTTCCAGATTCATGGGACACTGCCAAAGCCAAATGGCCGCGGCCAGCCAGCTGAAGCTACATCTATTTAGAAGATATATATATACACATAAATAACTATATATATGTACATATACATATATGTAGGTACAATGCAGTAATGAATAACGGCACAACTTCACACTTCTTTTCATTGGAAAATTGCGAAGGCGCCGCGCTCTGTCGTCCCCAACCGCATCTCCATCCCCGTTCCCATCGTTCCTTGCAGTTCCTTGTTTTCGCCCTTTTGAAAGCGTTTTAATAAGCGTCCAAATTACGGCCAGCCGAGTGCGGTGTGGCCGTTGAAGGACGAAAATCTCAACATGGCTGCCGTTTATAAATCAATTGGATTTGTGTCTTTAGTTGTGTTTTTTTATTCATCTTTTTTTTTTGTTATATACACACACATATTTTTTTATATAATATTTTAGGTTTTTCGCTTTTTGTTTTGTTTTTTATTTGGCTTTTATGTTGGGCAGCATGGACATGCGTCGTCCTTGTAGTCCTGGCGATTTCGTGTTATCATTGTGGCACCGCCATGGGGCGTGTCACGGCCGCACAGAGATAATGCGGCACGAGGGGCGCATGAATACAACGACCCATTTGTGCTATCAATAAAAATAACAAACTGAGCATTTACCGAGCGAGCTGCAAGTGGGTGGAGAGAGGAGTGCGGGATGGGGGAGGGGGGAAGGATGGACATAAGCAGGACATTCACTCACACACGAGTGGTTCATAGGCGCCGTTTATTTACGTTCCACATTTTCCCGTTGTGCCTTTTCCTTTTGCTCTGTTTCTCGCCCGTTTCAGAGAGAGTTCTGCCGGACACGAAGAATAAAAATTAAGGAAGCAGACATGTTATTATGCCAGACTCAAGTATATCCTGTATACACAATTGCCTTAATTTGTCTTTCTTACACAGTCTTTCACACAAATACAAATATTCTCAACCCTGTCCACTGATTGGCTATAGGGTATAATCCGTGTGATTTATGCTCGGATCATTTGATTAACGCACCGAGTCGCCTTGGTTTTTTAATACACTCACATTTGAATTTATGGTCTAGAATATATATTGTTTAGATAAGTCTATGACACAATTATTTAGATAAGCCTTTTTTTTTTTATAAATTTATAAGCAATTTTTTATTTATTTATTGCTTTATAAAATATTAAAGTAAGTTTAAAAAAAATTATTTAATGCAATTTATTCAAAATTAGGCAATTTTTACTTTAATTTGAGCCACAATGGACAAAGTCTTCAACAAATCAAATCAATGTTGTAGTCGCAATATTTGATCAAAAAAAAAAAAAAAAAAAAACATACATAAATAAATCAATGTACACATACTTTTTTCCAATTACCCAAACAGCAGTTGAAATACGAGAATTGTGAATTATAAATGAGGGGGAAAAAAAGAAAGCGTCATAACGAAATACAAAATACATAAAGTGAAAAAAATGGAGGGTGGCAAAGATGAAGATAAAACTGATGGGGCAATTGAAAGGAAATCTGCAAAGCGGACAGCGAGAAAAATTGAAATGCCGAATGCGCGACGTTTGGCCGGCAAATAAGAACGCAAATAATTTCCGTTTTGAAAGCGTCACAGCGAACACAAAAAAAAAGAGTCCAATTTTGTAACATTTAGACACTGCGCTAGTCTGGTCACATTTACAGACAGCTTCCGTTTTCCGTTTCCTGTGCAAATATGCGGCATAAAAACGACCAAAGAGTTGCAACTCTCTCGTGCCCCAGTTGACAAGATTTGAGCCGGGTCGTGACCCGTTCGCTTCTACTTCTTCATGGGGGCCGGGCGGGGGGGTTTTTTTTGTCCCTGATGCCCTGGTGTGCGCCTAGGCGGCTTACGGTTCAGACATTTGTGCTCCGATAAATAGTGCGTTACTTTCCAGATGCTGAACAGCGTTCGCTGTATGCATAGGCCACTATTAAGAGGTCATCCTTCTTGGGCCTTGCCACGTAGCCGAGTGCCAGGACATTTGTGACTAAGTCCCCGCACGTGTTGGATTCTCCAAACGACCCACTGTCCACTGTCCACTCCTTGAAGCGGGGCATTTCAGATGTGTCCATTGCATCTGTTGACAGCTTAACATTCTGGCAAATGCTAAAAGGGGCCCTTCGATTTGACGATTACATTGAATAACAGCGTTGCCACATGGTTCAATGCATATTCATAAGCCAAGAGCGTACAACAAAAGTTAAGGATTTCAAATCGTTCATATTTTCTTTTATTGATTGAAACATTGCTGGCAACAAAAGTCACAAAGTTACAGTTATTATAAAGTTAAAGCAACTAAAAAATTTCAATAGCAACCTTTCAACACTGTCTACAGGCATTGAGTATTTCAATTATGAAAGTCATTTGCATACAATTATGCAATTATTTGCAGAAACGCTCTTAATTAATACTAAGAAAAGTTACTTTGTAAATAAAAAGATAATTCCGAGTTCTAAATTCCTTATAACACTGTTTCATTTATTTGCTTATATGAATATATTTGTGTTACCCTGTACAACAACAAAGGCAGAGAAGCTACAATTAATCTTAAAAAATCGATAGCATTATCGATAGCACAATCGTTAGCTGGCATCTCTGCAATTATCGTTTGTTTATATGTGATTTCCTTATTATAAAAATCAAAATTATGATCGTAAGAAAATAATTTAAATTATCGATAGCACTATTGACATCAACTATCGAAAGTATCGCTGGCAGCACTTCCTTTACTTTTTATTGAAATTGTGCATTTAAAAGAATTGTGCATACTTTTACCATAGTTTTGAACTTGCTACAGGGTATTAGCTAGTTGGGCAGCTGGTTTCTCGTGTTTTTTTTATGCCTTTGTTGTTTGTTTCATGTTGAAGCTTTTGCTTTTTTTTATGGCATCGTAAACAGCACATAATACTAAAGAGCTTTGTTTTGGGGGCAATCGGGGGGCGTGGCTTAAGGCCGAGCGCGTCTGGCCGAAAATTTGTTGCTTACTTTCTAGAGTCGCAAATGTGGGCGAACAACAAGGACTCGGGTCTGTGTAGCCTGACACACACGTGTGTACGTGTGTATGTGTGTGTCTGTGTGTGTGGGTGGACTTGTGTGAATAATAAAATAGTTTCGAGTATCCATTTGCATATTTAAAAAGCGAATGGATGCGGGGGGCGTGACAAGATGGCACTAAATATTTGCTCAAGCACTAAACGCTGTCTTCTTCACGTGCCCTGTCCGCTTGTGTGTGCGTGTGTGTGTGTGTGGACAACTCTTTTTTTTGTATGTCCATGTCCGCAGCTGCTAATGGCATTCATCTTTGCATCCCTAGCGCCTACACACGTCCCCGATCTCCGCCCTCGCCCATCACGTGCAGGACATTTTGATTTAATTTTTTATGCACTCTCATTAAATAATAGCATGTCAGACAAGCACAAGGACTCAGGACTCGGGACTGGCAAAAGTACGCATACACGCATACAAAGCTGCAACAGCTGCTGCGCGCACCCCCCTCCGCCCATTTGGCCCCGCCCACGTCTCCCCCTTAGCCATATCTGGGCAATTTCCCTTTGGAATTTGGCTGCCCATGTTGATTTAGGTTAACAGCAACTGGGCTAAAATTCTTTCATCAGAAATCCGGCGAGATCTTCTGCTTTGCTATGCTTTGCGAGTTTTTGCAAACATACACAAACACGAACACACAAACACACACACACACACACACACTGATTTTGGACATACACCCAACGAGCTGTGTTTTTAATTAAACACAAATGAAATTCAGAGAAATTTTTACTAGTTTTGCCAACATTTCACTGAGCACAATAAATAAGGCGAAAACTCTAATAAACTCGATAAAATCAAAATAATATCGATAAGCAGATATTTTTCGATAACATATTTTGCAGATTTTAAATAATTAGTCTACATTTATATAAAAAGCAGTTTTGCTTAATTAAAGATTTATAAGAATAAAATTGTTAAAAGTAGTGAAACAAATTTTAAGATAATCTCTTCAGATCAACAAGGGTTTATCGATAATATCCACATGTAATTAAACAACATTTCTGTAGAGAAGATTTTGCTGTGGAAATTCAACTACGCAAGTGGACAAACTGAACTACAAGTTAATTTTGAGGCAAGCTTTCGAATTTGTAAATGTTAGCCTAAAATTAATCTTTTGCTTTGTGTGTACCGAAAATTGGCAATTACTGTGCAAGCAGAGGAATATTCAAATTGCCTAAGTTATCCTTAAGCTAACTCCTGGGCATATTGAACAATTTGTTGGCACTCATAACTATTCAAAAACCAAGAGAGAAACTTTCAATTATAAATTTGTAAAATTAAGCGCTTTGTTATATTTGTTTTTTGTTCGGCTGTAGCTGGATTGCCTTCAGGCGGTCCAAAGTTAGAAATTTGTATGGAAATGGTTTCTGTTATGAGTATAATTAAAAATCGCCAAGCCCACAAGACTAATGTAAATGGGGAGGATTGTGTGCTCGAACAAAAAGCAAGAAACGAAAATTCTAAAAGTATTAAATATAAAATACAAACTTCCGACACACACACACACACACACAGTCACAGATGCACGTAGGCAGTGTTGGATATGAACTCATACACACAAAAACTAAGCCATTCAGTTGACAACAACAAACAGTTGGAAAGTAAGCAAGTAAGAGAACTTTCACCTTGCAAACAGCAGGGGAATTCCTGCACCGGGCAACGAAGTGACAGTCTCGGATTAAAGACCGGAAACAAACTAGCAAACATATGGCACCAGCAGCCAAGGCACAGGTATTATATGCTCGCATCGCACATAATAACATAAGGGTCTTAGAGAGCTTAAATAGTATTTCATGGTGCAAGGCAGCCAGAGAACAGTTTGGGCTTTTCGTAAGAAGTAAGTAATTCATGTTGCTAATCGAATGGGGGAATTCTTATACAATAATTGGAAAGATTACAAATCTAAGACTGTTGATTTTAAACACAGTTTGTTATTTTATTATATTTGTTAGGTTAGGAATCTAAAAATAAAAAATTCCAATTTGAGAAACTTTATCATTAAAGGAAATTGATGCATAATATAATATAAATATACAGTTAATATATAGTTAACTAACAATTATAATTTATATTGTAGTCATATTTTATATTTATATTATTTAACATATAAAAATATAGCATTGTATATTTAACATGCATTGCAAATTTAACATGTGGCTGACTTAAAATTTAAAGCAGCCACCTGCTGTAAGTCAATCCTTGCAAATGTATATTGTATATTTCGCACACATTGCCCATTAACAATGAGAGTCAATCGATATTTATTAAGAAATTTACTCTTTTTAATTATGCCAAAGTTACGCATGCACCTTTCAAAATTCAATTACTTTTTGTGCGTGAATTTTTCGTTTACGATCGCAAAAGTGTTATTTGTTGTATGAACGGCTTTCGGTTTTGATTAAATTAAGCGCTTAAGGTTAACATACTTGGCCTTGACCCCAGCATGAATTTGAGATTGGTTTTGATGTTGGCTGGCGGTTGCTTTGGTGGCTTTTTGGGTCTGCGTATTATGTTTGGGGTCAACGCCGTGGGTGCATGATTAAATAAAAGTATCCCCTTACGGGAGCATCCAGTGTCATTTATTATGATAACGTGCTCATGATGCTGACAGTTGATGCCATTTTCTGGCCTGGCCACGTGCGGGTGGGAATTTGGTTTTGGCAACAACCGTTGTTGTTGTTGTTGTTGTCGTCGTCACAGGTGTCGATGGGCAAACCGATTTAGCGATACTTATGAGCAGCCGCTCAAACGATTCGATCTTAAAGTTTTTATGATGCCAATGCTGGCAACGCTTTATTGGCTGCTCGTGCCCGCCCGGTAGTGTTATGGTTAGGCACTGCATTAATTTAATCGGCATGTCATTTTATGCCGAAAGTTTTGTTTTACGCTTTTTACCATGGGTCATTGGAGGAGGAGGCGGGGGCCACCATAAAACCGCCCCCCCCCCCCCACTCACACTTTGTGTGCAGCCAAGCCGCAGTCTGCCTGCCACCGCTAGCTTTGTCCTGAATGCTCTGTCAATCAGAGAAGGTGATGTCGACGTGGCTGGCGTTAAATGAGCTGAAGTGCCACTGGAAATTGCAATATGCCATGGCGGAGAAGCGCACGAAAATGACAGCTAGTTTCCACGCTGACGCCCGTGGGTGCTACATCCTTTAACAGGTGAGCGAGTCTGTGTGTGGGTGTGTGTGTTTGTATTTGTGCGTTGCAGCTCGCTTTGATTGGCATTTTGCGGCCTGACAATCACTCAATTCAACTGCGTGGATACACTGAGCATCAGCAGTCAACGCACTGCAGCGATTAATTAACAGCTTTTATGATGGCATCCGATGCAAAGGAATTTTTGTAGTCTTTCTGGAATTCGAATTCGTGACCAACTATCCAAAACGATTCATGGGAAACTGAATAAAGTGCACTACTCTGGCAGGATGTACCAGGATGTACCACCCTGATCATCAGCAAGCTAACTGAAGCTGGTGCAGACAGCCACGTATAAAATTACTTAAAACACTGGGTAAAGAACCCTAAAAGCTGTTTACATTAGCACCCATCAGTTATTCAAGAAAATATTGCGGTTTTGTGTTAATTGTCTAACAAGGCAATTAAGACCCCTCTATGCGATTCTCATGAAATCAAGTAATGCCTCCAAACATTTGGTGTTTTTGGTGCTGCTTTCAGTGCTGTGTTGTGTTTTAGTAAAAAATAATATTTTAAAAGTTGTTGTTTTATTACTGATTTGCTCTGATTATACGCTCTCTATCATTCCTCTCTCATATTCATTGTCTTTCTTACTCTCTTATTCTATATCATACTCTTCCTCTTTCTCTCTCTCTTTTACAGTGTTTATTCTCATTCTCATTTAGTGATGTCGAATTTTTCAGATCAAATGTGATACATTAATAAATCAGTTAAAGCGACTTGAGCGATTTAAGGATTTTAAAAAAGTTGTATCAGCAAGGAACTGGCCAAAAGATTATAAATTTTGCTTCTTCGGCACAAGTGCCAAAAACCTCAAACCACATTCATTAGCAAAAGCAGCTGAACTGATAATAACGGTTTATATTTTTGTTGCCAAGCAGCGCGATGTTAATTCAAATTAGAATTGATTAATTAGCTATTTGTGGTAATTTGCCAATTTGATGTAATTATACAATAATTCGCAGTCACTTGGATCATATTATCGATTTATCGATACGTTCCACGATGCAGAAATAATTAAAAAAGTCGGTCTGAACCAAAATTAACCTAAAGTTAAGTGGAAAATTTAACAATTTTCCAAAGACAGCTGAAAGTAAAATAGAATTTGGAAAATTTATTATTTTTGGTATTTTTTTTTAATGAAGGATAACCAATGATAAATATTTGGTTGTTGTTCTATGGCTTGCAATAGTTTTAAACCGCTGAAGCCGAATAACTGTTGAAATAAGAGCAGCAGCGACAGCAAACTAAATGATTAATGGGAGGCTGGATACTAATTTAACGAGCAAATACACTGTTCCATCAAATATTTACATAAATAAATGTGGTATGTGCATGGCAATTGTCTATATAAACGCAACAATAATTTAAACGCAATTCAATGGTCATCGGACAAATTGAGCCAAACGGCGCGACAAATATCACACATACGCCGCGTATCCCAATACTTCAAATGGCTGTCATTGCAATTAATGGACAAATGCGTTGAGTGTAAATTTTTAATTTTGTAACTGACATTTCAATTCTTAATAAAGAGAATTGTTCGTGAACCTGAATGGAAATTATAAATTATTTATATCGATTTTATATATGAATATTTTGTATATATATAGTTTTTTTTCATCATTGTTCGTTTGTCATTTTGCAAATTGCATTCTTATGTTCTCTTTAGCTGGTTATGCGTTCTGCCAGTTAATTCATCGGATAGTTGTCATTTCAGATTTTACACACAAAGCTAAATAATATGTGAATAAGTCGAAATATGATGTGATTAAATATTGAATTGATAGCGTTAAAACTCAATACAGCTACCTACGTAATTTAATATAAATAATAAGTAGAGAATAGATTGAAATTAAATCATTTTCATTGTAAATTCTCTAGACGCTTATATGTCTTCATTGCTTGTCACTGTTTGCAATATTGCCTGCATTAATTCCACGAAATTGCCCCGCACACTCATCAGGTAAATTTTGTAATTTCACGTCTCTGCGAGCAAAGGCAAAAGCCAAAAGGGGGGAAAGTGGTTTGGCCTAATTGCACAAATGCAAAATTCCATGTTGTGTTATTTCGCATATTGTCGGCTTAACATCCAGGAATATGTGGAATTGTTTCAATTATCGTCATTTAGGTTGAGTCAAAGTTCACATGAATTTTCTGGTTGAATTAAATTAATGGAATAGCTCCGTTTGGCTCTATGGGTTTTAATTTCAATTTAGTTTGATTTATTAGCCGCAACTAAAGTGAAATCAAAAATAAAAGCAGAATTAATATATTAGAAAATATGAGCTAAAACGTACAAAATTGAAAACTTTTTTGAATGAACGCTTTAAGCAAATGTTCGTATATATATATTGACTGTTTACAATTAAACTAACTTTAGGCCAAAAGCTCGGCTACTTGTTTGCTATATCGTTTTAATTTACTTTCTCACTAACAGGTTTTATGGTTAACTCACATCCTTAGCAAATTGCTTCTAACGTGATCCGCACTGACTGCCCACTTACTTCCTCTTTGCGAATTTCTCTGGAATTGTGCACTTGGCATCACCGAGGGAACCTTCTATCAAAAAGCCGACATCACCGCAAGCCAGAAACTGCACCGGATTAGCCAAGGCTGAACCAAGCGGTTTTTGCAGCAACTACTTCAGCTGCAAGGCATAAATTCGAAATTGGATTTGCCATCAGTGCACTAACTGGGCTACCGGAGCAACTTGTTAGTAGCATATACTATTTCAGTGTTAATTTGATTATTAACATTTCTTAACTCAATACTTGGAATATAAAACGGTGCTAAAACTGAATAAATTTTCATAATCAAGGCCGTTTTGATCTTGTTTCGATCTCTTAATTGATTCGGCATCAAAGTTTTTACATATTTAAAAATAACATTTTTTGACATATTTATTTTATCTATTTTCAACAAAAACTTTTTTTTAATTTTATAAATGCGAATTTGAATTTTCAATTGATTGCGGTTATCGATATTAGCATGAACAACAACATTGAAGATGATTCAAATTTTTTGTAAAAAAGTTTTGACATGTAAAGCTATCGGATCCACAACTTCCATCCTTCAAACTCCCATAACTTTGTCGAAACTGAACCGATTTTCATGTTTGCTGGCTTTTTGCAATTATTATTTATATACAAATACTTTAAAATACTTTTAAAAACATATTATTTTTTTGGTATTATTTTGTTTTGTTAGTTTAGTATTTGATTGAGTACACGTTTTGCTTATTATTAGATTGTGAACGAGTATTGCGCTGCGGGTTACATCCGATTGTAAATTTCTTGCTAATTGCTATATAATTGTGAGGCGCGCTATTTTCTGAAAACGTTTGTTTCGGGTATTTGGCATTTATGGTATAAATGCATGAACTGAGGATATTTATCAATTATACATACAAAATTACAAGGAAACAGACAAAGAGACAGACAAAGGCACAGACTTTAAGTGGAATGCTTTGCATATTTTCAAGTGGAGCGTAAGAACCGACGTGTTCCAACGTGTGGTTGCGGTCGCTGTTTCCGCCGAATAACGAGGTTCTTGTAGGCGAAATCTCTTTACCATGTTGTGTTGTGTGTGTGTGTGTGTGTGTGTGTGAGAGTGTGTGTGTGTGTCTTTGTGTGTGCTTCTATGGCAACGTTTGTGCAGCTCATTAAGAACTTGTGAGTGCAACCGCAGAATGCCATTTGCCAGATGGAAATGAATGTGCATTTATGGCCTCTGTTCGGTGTGGGCGTGGCAGCCAGTTCAATTGTTCATCAGCGACAACGGAATTCATATGCTACTCAATTCCACAAACTATTTATGCATCGTTGTGCCGCCAAAATGATGCTGGCACTAATAGACAATGGTGTGGCCAGAATGACCGTCAGGCAGTGGCATCCACACAGTGGGCGGCACTCGGAGTCATGTTATGAGGCCTCGCTCATTGTCTTGTTATGAGAATGAAATGGCGAATCTGTGGCAGCTGTGAAATATGAGGGCACGTACAGGACAATAAAAAAGCTGAGTCCAGCAGGAGCAGGAAAGAAGCGATTCTAGCTATGGCCACAAAGTGTTTCACCCACACAAACATAGACACACACACACACACACACACACACACATCGAGCATATGCATATTCACAGTTAGCTTGACAACAACAAAGTTTCGTTCGTTGCATGCCACACCATGACTTTATTAGAATTGCAGCTTTTGTTTGCTCAAATGAAAGTTTTTGCCATTTCTCATGGTTGTCGTAATGCTCTTTCATCAACCACCGAGTATGCCCGGCCCGGCTCGGCCCGGCCCATACCCCACCCCCTCGCAAACAGCAAGCAGCAAAAGGCGAATTCTCCGCGAGACATTCAATTTATTTAGCAAAATATTTGCGTTTGTGTGGCAGCCAAAGCTATCCGAGCAGTGCAAAAGCGTCAAATGGAATTGCGATTGAGCAACTGGCAAACAGCGGCAAAGATACCAAGCTGGCGGCAGAGACGCACATTGTGTGTGTGCGAGCGAGAGCGCGAATATAGTGGATGGCGGTGTTGTCGCAAAGTCTGATCTGGGGTCTGAAAACTGCCCGAAAACTTCTGTAAAATAAATGATGCAATGCAAGCAAAGCAGCTGGATAAATTGTTTCTTTGCTTTTATCTAAATGAACTGACGAGCAAAATGAGAAGAGCGAAAGAGAGAGAGAGAGAGAGCGAAAGTGAAAGTGAAAGTGTGTGTGAGAACCAAAATGGAGGGCTAATTAAAACTGCTAATTGTTATAAAATGTCAAGCCAATGACGACTCATTAAAACATAATTAGAAGAAAACTACAAAATAATTACCTTTGCTTTGCATGCTTCTTAATGATCATAAAAACCAACTGCTTTAAACATTTCAGTAAAATCTTATCAGCATGTATATAATTAAGATAATATCAAAATAAAATATAAATCAAATGAATGATAAAATATGATTGACAAGTGACTTGGTCAAATAAAAAACAATCGAAAAAAAACGTAAAGTGCAAAGTTTATCACTTAAAAAAAATAGATAGAAGACAAATATAAATAAAATTTAATAAAATTTGTCAACTTTTAGTAGGCTCTGGGAATTCATTTTGTCACTTTTATGCTCAGATTTCCGAAATTTTCATTCCCTTTTTTATATTCAACGAGTTAGGTATAGGAATATTATATTCTTAAGCGTAGGAAATAAATTATTTTTTAAAATTTTCTTCCAATTCCCGAGTGAATATTTTAAATAAAGTGAATTTTTCGGAATTTGATAGGATGTTTGGTATTAAGACAGTTATCACTCCCCAGAATGCCCTAAAGATGACATATTTCTGTTCGAGTTGGCCGACCTTGTGTTGGATATTATTGAAGCTTCACTCCTTTTATATAGCAATGGGGTTTGAGTGCCACCGTTTCCTTTGGATATCCTTCTCCGTGTTGGCAATTTCAATTGTATTTTCGATAATGGCGAACCGTCACCGACGCGCACAAGTAAGTTCTTTACGGAGCAAAGTGGGCCCGTGCTAAAAACCGATTCGATATTAATAGATGCTTAACATGGAGCAAGCTAAAGAGAAACAAAAGATTGATCGCCAAGATTATGAGCAGAGCATGGACAATGTGAGGCTAATTAGGACGAAGGAAAAACATCTCGAAAAATACGATAACTTGTTCTTGGATCTAATTAATGCACCGGGTCCGTTTCAGTTAAGCGAAAAGAAATCGCATTCATTTAGTACGATGCCACGCAAAGCATTTCGGGGCTCCGCCGAAATATTGGCAAATTGCAACTCGACCAGTCAGCAGACAGTGAATCTATTAATGACAACTAAAGCAGCTGTTCTGAAAGCACTTAAAGAAACGAGCACACAAAACGCTGCACTTCAAACTAAAGATTATAAGGGAAAAAATGGTTTTAAGGCTCCCATAGAACCTAGATTGGGCAACACCATAGGTTCTAAAGTGGGCAATACCGTAGCATCAAAAGCGGGCAATACCGTACCATCAAAGTCGGGCAATAACATAGCATCAAAATCGGGCAATACCATTGGACCCAAATCTGCGGTGCCCAGATCACCTTATACCTTAGGACCCAAAGCTGGCACCGCCATAGGACTCAAAGGTGCCCATGCTTATTGTTTCAAGCCGGGCCCCACCGTTGGCCCCAGATCGAATTCTAATGCTGGCGATAAGTATGGACGCTCCAAGAAGACGCCAATTTGGCGCAATTGATTTTTTAAATAGGCTTGTAGAATTCGTTTTTTAGATTAGGTAGTTAGTTTCGTTCAGCAAAGTGTTCAAATTGATCTATGTTTTAGGTTATGATTTCAAATGATTGTGTGAAATGGCAGCAGTAAAAAATTAAAAGCAAATTCATTGTTTTTTTTAACCGGTCGGCTAACTGTTCTTCAGAGGAGCGTTTTTTGAAATACGCGCTCCACAAACAAAATTTATAATAAATAAAACCCTGTCAAATTGTATCCACTTTTTAAGCAAAAATAAAAGAAATTGGAACTTGCTAAATAAAAAGCTGTCTGCTATAAATATTTTCTATATTTGTTTATACATATAATTTTTGATTTACATAAGTTTTCACAAGATTTTAAAATATTACGCGTTAAAGTTAAATTTATTTATATTTTTCGCAAATTGTTTTCTTTTTATGCATTTGCTTTTGCTTTTAATGATTTATTTCTTTATTCACAAAATTTAATTGGGCTTGGAAAATATTTTCTTTAGTGCAAATTTTGCTTTAATATTTTATATATTTAGTATTTATTTTTTCGCTAGTAATTTGTTTCATTTAGCATATATTTTTGGAACGTCTCTATGTTAATTAACTGAACAAGTAGAAAGAGATTATGTTTTTACGCTTTTGAACTGGTGTGCGATAAATGAATTTACTGCGGCTTCATTGTTAGCTGATTAGCATCCAGGTGGCGGCGAAAGCAATTTCATGTATTTGAGTGCACACACACACACACACACACACACACACAAATGGAAACTAACTGTGCACACTGCTGAAATTATATTGCTCACCTGCAAAAGCGCGCTGCGATCCACGTAAATTTTGCCGTGGGGCAGGCCAACACTTTCATTATCTTTTATGTGCGCACATTCTCAGCCACTTGTGTGTGTGTGTGTGAGTGTGTGTGTGTGTGTGTCGAATGGCGCATCAGCAAATTTATTTGAATAAGCAAATGATAGGAACAACTCTAACATATCCATCGATGAGACAAGCACGCAACCAACCAACAGTTGTTAGCAAAATGGCCAAAAATTATAACCGAGACACATGTGTCTGTGTCAAGTGGCAGCAGCCCACGCACACACACGCACGCACACAGAGCTGCCACTTCACATGCACTCAGCCACTTCATCCGAGGCAAGGACACACTTGAACAGGCCCGGAGTGGAGTCCGGTCGAGAATAAATGAGCTGCTCATCGAATGGGGTTTGCTGAATGCTGGCGACACTGCTGATGATAGTGCGAAAATCCGTTTGATGTTGCCACAGCCGTAAATGAGCAATCCCAACCCGAATCCGAATCCGAATCCGTATCGCAATGCCCAGCCCACAAGCAATCCCAAGCCCAATCACTAAACCAATCGATGAGCAGCAAAGCCAATGGCTTCTTCAATTGAATATAATTTGACTGGCGGATTAACAGCTGCCGCCAGGCACCCACCCAACACGACAAAGCCAGCAGCGAAGGGCTTCGATTTTGGCCCAAATCAAATGTAAATGGCCACGACTGAAGCCAATCTCTAGCCATAAAATGCAAAACCCAAATCAAGCAGCAAAATCAATGAGCATAAATATAATAATTAAGTACTCAAACGCAACCAGGTGAGCATTGGGATTTGTGTTTTTGTTACGAGTTTCAGTTAAAGTTGATGGAACTAAACATAAAAATAAAATATATATATCTATATCTGTATCTAATTTAATAAAAACTAATAATAACTAAAACGCGACACGCGGCGTATGCGCAATCTAGCTAATGGGTGGATCTGAAATGATTGAACTGTTGCAAATTTATTTTATTTTTCAATGTTTCGTGTGAAACAGTTTTAATAATATTTTAACAAATTTTAACAATGGTAAAAGTAGTATTCAAAAAAACCTGCCTGAAATTAACATCCTTAATCCTTATATAATAAATAAAGAAAAATCACCCAAATAAATTTGCTTTATTTGCTAAAAACCAATTCGCACACTTTATTCGCAGTTAGCTGCTTAATTTGGCAGATATACATATCTATATATATATATACGAAAACATGATACTCAATTGTTTAATTGAGTGTTTGGAATATTTTAATCCGATTACGATTGAAGGCTTAAGGGTTGCAGCGCTCATTGCCAGCATTGAGGGGCGAGTTAAATTAGTGAAGGTTGAAGTGCTTGTTGCCAGTAATACAAATAGATTGAGATGCATTGAAGAGTGCTTAAGTTATGTAAGTACTCGAGCGAATACCAATCAACGGCTATAATTGAGGGGGCTAAGAAGTGGCGATGGCGAGTGGAAATAATCGCTTGTGCGTGGCACGTGTTCGTCTAGCAGGTGTCATCAATCAAAAGCGACTCGAAAACTAATCAATTGATGTTTCTAAAAGCTAAAAACAATGCCAACAGGCGCAGCGCTAGACGGTTAATGGCGAGTGGTATGTGGCCAATATCAAAGGGTCTGTGGAGCTGTGGAGCGAGCTATTCAATCACTTGCCACTGCCACTTGCAACTGTCTGTCAGAAGCACAAACATGCGAGTTGAAGTTGAGTCCACATCCATTACAATAACTAAATGATTTATCCAAAATCGAAAACAATATAGGCTATGCCAAATGTTTTTGTTGACCCGTGGCACACAAGCCAGCAAACCCACCCCGAACTAATGGGGCCCAAACTCGTTCCAGTAAACATAATATTTGTGCCAAAAGCAATTCAATGATAACACAAACAATAACAATGCCGGCCCAACATAATCAGGCATGGCCAGAACTGAAACTGCAACTGAATCCATTCCACTTACGACCAACGACCAAATGACGCCTATTTGGGCCAGGCTCAATAAAAAGTTGGTAAGCTGGGTGACAATTCTCCAGCTCTCAAACGGCATGGCGATTAAATTAAATATGCTGACGTGTTCAAATATGCACCAACACACACACACACACACACACACACACACACACATTGGATACAGATACAAATTGAGACTGGCCATCAGCTTGGCCATTGTATCCGTTTGTGGGTTGCTGCTTTGAGTTGACTGCACATAAATCTTGTCCTGAAACCAAAACCGAAACGGAAACCAAAACGAACATTTGGTTCTCGAAATGTTCGGGTCAGAAGCTGGTGGTGGAGCTGGTGGTTTTCCATGCATTGAGCTACATGGAAATTCAAAGAAATCCATTAAATAAAATGCATAAATAACAAAATCAATCCTTATTCAGTACTGCGCATAGGTGAATTGAAAGCGGCATCAATTGAATAACAGACACACAAATCTTTGAATATCACAAAGTGTGCTTTCCCATGGCATTTATTCACTAATATCGTGGCATTTGGCCTTTAACTGGATATTTTCTCTGTGAACATCACAGATTGAATGTTACTTTTTCGAAGTGCGAAGGGTAATGTAATTATTTTCTTTAACTTGATACTTTTTGATTTAATTATACTCGTTCACGAAGTGAAGCCCCACCCGCCCCCACCAACCGCGAATATCTATATCTCAAACAGTTTTACAGCTATAGTCACCAAGTTTGGAATGTAGATAACTGGTCACATCCTTTGAAGAACGGTAAAAAAAAAATACCAGCCATGCCTTCTTCCGCCCCCGCATATATCATGTGACAAATACAATCGATTGCGTACATGAAAACAAGCTTTTTTGACCAAAAAATTCAAAAAAATTTTTTTTTTCGAAAATGAATATTTTTTGAATGTGGAGTCAATATATAGGACAAATCATGATCAAAATGCCTTCAAACGTGAAAATCGGTACACTTTTGACCAAGTTATGGGAGTTTGATATATGGGAGCTATGGAATCTGACAACTTTACATGTCAAAATTTGTGTCGATTTTGGCATGATTTTTGACCAAAAATTTGACCCCCTCAGAATCACCTCAAATGTTGATTTTTATGCTAATTGTGACAAATAAAATCGATTAAAACTATAAATTCGCAATTCTAAATTTTGAAAAAATATTTTTGTCCAAAATTTACAAGGGGGGAGTACATGATTTTTTGACCAAAAAATTCAAAAAAATGTTATATTCGAAAATGAGTACATTTTGAATGTGGAATGAATGTAGAGGACAAATCATGATCAAATTGCCTTCAAACGTGAAAATCGGTTCACTTTTGACCAAGTTATGGGAGTTTGATATATGGGAGCTATGGAATCTGACAACTTTACATGTCAAAATTTGTGTCGATTTTGGCATGATTTTTGACNCACTTTTGACCAAGTTATGGGAGTTTGATATATGGGAGCTATGGAATCTGACAACTTTACATGTCAAAATTTGTGTCGATTTTGGCATGATTTTTGACCAAAAATTTGACCCCCTCAGAATCACTTTCAATGTTGTTTTTTTATGCTAATTGTTACAAATAAAATCGATTAAAACTATAAATTCGCAATTCTAAATTTTGAAAAAATATTTTTTTCGATAATGCACAAGGGGGGAGTACATGATTTTTTGACCAAAAAATTCAAAAAAATGTTATATTCGAAAATGAATATTTTTTGAATGTGGAGTCAATATATAGGACAAATAATGATCAAAATGCCTTAAAACGTGAAAATCGGTTTACTTTTGACAAAGTTATGGGAGTTTGATATGTGGGAGCTATGGAATCTTTTATTAAAGAACGTGAAAGAGTATAACGCAGTCGGAATCGCCCGACTGCAATGTTCTAACTTGTTTTAATATATTTCTTATTTTTAATGGCTCAAATGACTTAAACTGAAATATTTCTAAACTTTAATTTATATTAAATTTTTACTCTTTTATATAATTGAATTTCTGGTATCTTGTTTTGGTTAGCAAAAATAGTTCATTCAACGAATTTTAATTTATTAAAATTTATTTCATGATAAATATGTTTAACAATTTGTTGCTTTTGCTCGTTAACCAACAAATGGATGACAAACGATGGCTCTTAAAGGCCGACGAGTCTAGCCACAAATTAAAACGAATTAAAATTGTTGAGGTTATACAAATCTCGAATGAGAGTGTTTGGGGTGGATGGCGGCAAGTGGGCGTGGCACTTGGGCGGCACTTGGAGGTCTTGCTCTGTGTAGTCAGGCAATGGCTAACTAAGATTAACGAGCAGCGGCTCCACGGCGACGAAGTCGACAAACCCGGGTTAATGCCAATAAATGCTTGTTGCCCTCTTTCATTTTAATCCGATGATTTATAAACTTTATTTCGTATATATACATTTCTATCGATATAAAGTGGGAGAGGACTTTAGGCAGGGATGCATGATTATAAAATACTCTATATTCGAAATATAGGTAAATATTGCGCCAAACAAATTAATTAAATTATATTTATTATTTATTTGAAAAATTAAGAATTAGAACTAATAAAAAGGGATTGAAATTAAAAATTTCTTTGTAGTAATAAAAAAAATATTCGCAATCTAATCAATTTCATCTACCTTATAGCTATGGGAGTAGAACACAACTTAGTTGACAATATCCTTTTGTTTGTAAAAGAAATAATATTTCTTTTTCCTTTGTTCGGTTAAAGTGCCTCATTCGATAACACGCAACCGGACCATCAACATTGTCATCACCATCAAAGCGTGCAATGGAACGAGGGAGGCGGAGGCAGATCTGGTTGGTTGTGTTCCACACCTTATGCTAAGTACGTGCAACAATGCGGCACAAATGCATAATCGCTTCATGTGCAAGTCATTTGGCTTTCTATCGTTAAATAAATCTTTATTAACAACATTTCATATTTTTAGCCCGTTCTCTGTTTTAATACCCTGGACCCATTAGCAAGAATGAGGCCAATGTGGCGGTATGAACTATACAAATGCTTGATCATTGCATTCGAATTGTATTTTTATTCGATTTTGGTTATCATAATTATCATGAAAAACAACAATTAAGCTGATTCTGAGGTAGATGAATTTTTCGTCAAAAATCATGCCAAAATCGACAAAAATTTTGACATTTAAATCTATCAGATGCACAACTCTCATGCTTCAATCTCCCATAACTTTGTCAAAACTGGACCGATTTTCATGATCGATGCCATTTTGATCACGTTTTGACCCCTTTATGCATCAAAGTTTTTTACATATTCAAAAATAAAATTTTGCTGAAACTTTACTTACCTTTTTTTGAAAAAATATTTTTTCAAAATTTAAAAATGCGGTTTCTGAGTTTTTAAGCAATTTTGGTTGTCATAATTATCAATAAAAACAACATTTAAGCTGATTCTGATGTAGATAAATTTTTCGTCGAAAATAGCTTCCATATTATAAATTCCCGTAATTTATGAAAACTGAACTGATTTTTATGTTTGATATCATATTGGTTATGTTTTGATTTAAAAATTGTTTATCAATTTTTTGTTTTCTTTTGTTTTGTTATTGTTATCTACATATTAGTAATTCGCTGTCGGTTACACCCGACCAAAGCGTTCTTACTTGTGTCTGTGTTCCATGGCTGAATAAAGTTTTGCAAAGTTGAAAGCCGTGTTACAAATTCGCAGGACATGAATTTTATCGAGCGGTTCAAGCGGCGGACAGCGGCAGCTGCCATTTGACATTTTCTCAGTCACTTTCAATCGTATATTCTATATATATCTATATATATATATATAAATGCATACATGTATAAGCATTTAAGTAGCTGCTTGGAAACAACAGTAAGCAGCTACTTTGTCTTTGACACGACGAAGACGACGCGGCTGCTCCAGAAACTGTAGAAAGCATTTAACTGTAATGGCGGCCATCAGCAGTGCATCTGCGTATATACATATATATCCATGTGTCTGTGTGTTAGTGTCTGCATTTGTATTCGGTTGTGTCCGCATCTGCAGCCGTATTCCCAACCGAATCTCTGTTTGCACAGCGCATCCGTTTCATATTTGGATATCCTCTAGTCACAGCACACAAAGTGCATATTGGTTTTTGGATGCATTGTGCCGAACTGCTCAAGTCCGCCACGGTCACAATAACATTGTAAGAATGCATATAAATGTAAAGTGTAAATTGGGCTTCCGCAAATGTTTGTCCAACTAAGTGGATTGGCCATGCTAAAATATTAGCAAAGTACTTCTTCGAGTTTTCTCAGTTCTTCTTAGATGTCCCCGATCCCATTCAGACAGTAAAAATATTGCATGATATTTGATAGCAGGATATCTTCTCGTACACACAACTTCTCGATAGGTATTAGTACTCAGAAATACATTTATTCGAAAATAGAGAAACAATTACAAAAAAAAAAATGGTGTGTTTTTTTGTTGCCTCAAATGAAAAATTTAGACAAACATCAGCAGCAAATAAAGTAAAATCTACGAATTCTTAATCATAATATAATTATTGGCCAAAAAGAAATTTGATAAAAATAATATAGTAAAAGTAAAAATAATATAGTAAAAAATAATTTAGTAAAATAAAAAAAAATTTATTTTTATAAACTATAATTGTTTAGCAATAATATTCTATAAATTTTATTTGTTTTTATTAATGCAATTTTGATTTGAAATAAACCTTTTTTTTATATTTTTATACAAGCGTAAATTAAATACTGATATTCTTTCAGTATATACAAATATATATATTTAATTCATTTATGATCTCTTTTCTTTTTCGCATTTTAATTTCGCCTTCAATGCATTCATATATATATTTTTCTGATTATATCAGTCTTCTAACGGTATCATTTAGTCGAGCAGAAGCTAATTCAATGTTTTCACAGAATTCTTGTTTCATCAGACGCGTAAGCCAAGATTGCTTAAAAAGTGGAGAGAAAATAGCAAGGATTCAGCGCTGTTGGTGAAAGTCGATGGCCAATTGCACAGGCCACGGCGCATTTGTATGCGAAAACTCGTCCTCATGTACTCGAGTCTTATACGTGAGTGTATGTATTCATTTTCGAATTTGTATTCGTATTCGTTGATGCAACTCGTCTCGGCGGCAACAGCAATTGAGCGTAACGGGATTTAGAGGCATATAAAAAACATGTAAGAACTTTGTGGTCGGGCTTAACCGACAGCGCAATACTCGTTCACAGTGTAATAATAATAACCAAAACATAGATATATCTGAGTTATAAAAGAATCAATTAGAAGTCAAAACACAACATGAAAATCGGTTCAGTTTTGACAAAGTTATAGCAGACAGAAATATGGAAGCTATGGATCCGAGAGGCTTACTAAATGTCAAAATTGTTGTTGATTTTGGCATGATTTTCGACAAAAAATTTCGAATTTATTCTTAGCAAAAAAAGTACGAAAAAATTTTATTTTTAAATATGTAAAAAATGTTGATCCAGAATGTATTGAGTGTTCAAAAAATGATCATGAAAATTGATTTAGAGAAAGTTATGGATTTGAGAGCTATGTTAAAATTGTTGTAAATGTTGACGCGGGTTACAACAAGTTTATGTTCAAAGCTTCGTGTAGGCAACCTAACTACAGGACGGACATTGCACGAACATAATATGCTCTCAACACTTTGTGAACGAGTATAAAAAGCTAGAGCATTTTGTTATGAGATTTTCGTTTATATGTTATGTATGTATATCATGAAACCGTAAAAGCAGAAAAGAAATTTGCGATTTTCGCGGGTGTAAATGCCTGAAGTTTTGTTCCTCTACAGAATTAGCCGTAGAAGTGATGGCAAAAGGCAAAGCAACAGAAAGTAAACATGGAAATAGAACGCAAAAGCGAGCAAGGCGGTAATCAAAAGTGATGGAAAACACTTTAATAGGGCACTAAGTAGCTGTTAGACAAGAAGCAAGAGCCAAACAAATAAAGGACTAATATACTACGAATATAATAGGTAAGCTGACTCTATATTAAAAGTGAGCAAAAAAGAAAATATTCAGATATTTTTTCATGCAACCTCGTTTTACAACAAAGTATAACTAACTGCATACTACAAAAATGATTACGCTAAGTATAGTGCACCGATTTGTTAAAGACAGGCAAATGGTAAAATGGTAAATTCTTCTGAATTGAACTCGAGAATGATTCGAACAGGATATATAAAATTGGGTCATTAAAATCCATGGAGCAATTTAAATTTGTGATCAGTAATTATATCAATATAAATTAAACAAAGATAAGATTAACTTGAATGTTTTGAAATTTGCAAAACAAAATGGTTGTAAAATTAAACATGTTAACTGATTGTGTAAGCGCTTAATTGAAAAGAGTTTTCCGGCTGGCTTATTGGATATCGTTTTAAGGGGAGGTGGGGGAGCCATGAAATCGAGCTGTTAATTGAGCATATAAATCACAGTGCCACACGGCGTATGAGCAATGTGAATGGCATGCAGAATGAGCTGCTCGTTATGTGTGTGTGTGTGTGTGTGTGTGTGTGTGTGTGTGTGTGTGTGTGTGTGTGTGTGTGTGTGTGTGTGTGTGTGTGNTGTGTGTGTGTGTGTGTGTGTGTGTGTGTGTGTGTGTGTGTGTGTGTTTGTGTAGCTGGGTGTGGGGTAAAAGTCATTTAAAGCTAATCCATTACAAATTGACGGGAAAGGCGAAAGCGAAATGCGCACAAATATTAATAATGTGCCGCATTTGGCTTTTGTTTTTAGCTGATGCCAGCTAATGAGTCGAAGTGCGAGTCCCGCTGTGCGATGCCTGTTGCCCGTTGCCTTTGCTGTGAGTTCAGTTGCTTTTCTTGGCTCTTTTTGGTTTAGTTAACGTTTTCTTGCCATTTTAGCCGCAGCGTGCGGGCCATAATTTATTTCCACATAATTTGACTTGCACACGCGTCAGGACCCCAGACAACAACCAGCACGCTCGCCCAGGGCAAAGGGGTAGAGAGAGAGCCGCGGCGAGCGGGTAAAGGACAACGACGGCACCTGACTAGTTGCCACGAAGAGCTACGATGACAGCCCGGTTCTGGGCACTTCGCGCTGTTGCCACAGACAGCTGTCACTTAAATTTACTGAGCTGACAATTGTCTCCGTCCGACGAGGAAGGGTGCGTGCAATATTTTAAAAGCTTTTCTTCGCATTCAATGAATGTCAATGGGCGATTGGTGCTTCCCGCTTTTTATTATTTATTGAGCGCATGAAATTCACAACAAACTCAATTTTAAAACTCTGAGAAAGCTATATATAAATCTACTTTATAGAATAACATACACATATGCAATCATAGCTAATAAACTTGGCATTCAACAATAACTGAAGCTAACCTGATAAAAAGATATTTGCTAAATGTCCGCCAACACGCGAGTGCCAGAAACATAGTAAATATATAAAAAGCACTTTAGCTTCAGCTTGGATCGTTTATTAAATATTATACAACTTGCTATCTTGTCCTGCAGGACACCGCCGATGATATGTCGTCAAGCGCGTCATGGCATGCAAACAAAAATTAAGGTGAAACTAGGGTTTCGATCATAGCGATTTGAATGTGTGCATAATAATAAATAAATATATATCAAAATATATTTAAATAATCTATTTTGTATTGCAACTTCCAAAAATAACAAAATTTAGTTGTTTTTTTTTTTTGACATTTTTGCCTGAAAAAATGTAAATAATCTTACGTTAACATAAATGGTGGAAACACCTTATACCCTGCGGTTGTTTACACTTCTGCAGGGTATCAAAGGATTGAAATTGCATTTAATTTATGATGGCCTGCCACTAAAGCAACCGCATAAGAATCAAAAGAAAAACTGTTAGCATGGCAAATTTGTAACAACAAATTTAGGTGAGCGCGAGGGGTTGGCCGAAACGAAAGCGAAAGATGAAAAAAACTGGCAAGTGGCGGTGAAAGAAATAGAAACAGTATTTACAAATCTAGCGCTAACGCCACCACCACAATGCCCACAGACGACCCGTCCCGGGTCCTCCCTCACAGGAGGACACCTTGTATTGTGCACCCAAGAGTGACGTTTGCGGTTGTAACCATCAACAAGGTGCCTTTGCATGTGTGTGTGTGTTGTGTGTGGGTCTCGTATATTTGATGGCAGTTTTGTTTTGTGCTATCCGAGTAGCAACTTTTGCCCTGGCATCGATGTGCGTTGAGTTCTCGTTTTACTCTTCGAACTCGCCTTCAACCTCATCCAACTTGTTTCATTTTCCACATACTTGGCGTGGGTAACAAGCATGTGTGTGTGAGTGTGAGTGTGTGTGAGTGTGAGGATGTGTGTCTGCGTATCTCGTTTCACGGCGCACGAAGCATGAAAAGCTCATGCAATACTTCAGGCTACCAAAAAGGAAAACACAACAGAAAATAACAAAAAATTATTTAGTTGTCAACAGTTTCTCAGCAGATTTTTGAACACTCGCATTTGTGTGTGTGTGTGTGTGTGTGTGTGTGTGTGTGTGTGTGTGTGGTAAATTAAAGTGTCTTGCAAATATTTGTTTCGAAATATTGCGCATTTTATCATTGACGCATAACCAAAGTTGTGTTAAACACTGGACGCTATCCACACACACCTTTCCAGCTAACCGGCTGGCAGCCCATCAGCACGTAGCTCAATCAGAGCCTTTGACGCTCAACAATCTCTCTCGCTTTACTCCGTTCTCCTCTATCTCCTCCAGGCAAAATTCACCTATCCGAAACATTCTCGCTCCAGCACGCCTCGCACTTTGCTGATTTTTATTGGATTAAAAATAAATTGAACTGAAAGTTGAAAGTTGTTTATTTTTTTTCCTTTCCGATATTGCTCTTTCATCTCATATTTTCAGTGAAAGCAAACTGCCTTTTTTCCAAGCCTTGCGTTTTAAAACAAATAATAGCTTTTAGGTTTAACTTAAACCCCAATTAGAAAACTTTGAGTCAATTGACAAATAAGAAATACATTTAAAAAAAAAAAACAAGCGACACATTTTGTTTGAAATTTATATAGCTTAAAGATCAGTATTTGAAAAATATAGAGGAGTGAGCTAAGAATTTTATTACTGTAATATTTTGTTTTTAAATAAATGAAATGAAAATATCAAAGCAAAGTTCAAAGTTCAATCACAATTTGAATTTCTATAATCAAGTTAAATATTAAGAATTTTAATAAATAAATTATTAATATCTAAAAATGCATTCATCAAAAGATATATTTTTTAGCAGCTTGAAAATATTTATTTTTATTTTGAAGAATATTATTTTTATGTCACAGTCTATTTTAGTTTTAGTCTTAAGTTTCTGCATTATTTCATTTTATACTTTTTTTTTTATTTCATAAGTGTCATTCAATTGGGATGCGGGGGCGACGGTCTGCACCGCTTTAAATTGCATAAGATTCTGGGTAAATGGAGCTAAAATTGTTGGCCAGGCTGATGCTGCTGCTGCTGCTGCGACTGTTGTTGGTCAGTGGGCAACGTGGCGGATACGCAATGATACAGCAGCTTAAGAGCCAACATTATTGTATAACAAACACAGCTTTTCCTACTGTATATCTGTGTGTGTGTGTGTGTGTGTGTGTGTGTGTGTGTGTGTGTGTGTGTGTGTGTGTGTGTGTGTGTTAAAAGCTTTATGTGGATTATGTTTTTATGGCGCCTGCCACAGCAATAGAGTCGCTCAGTTTAGCCTGAGATTTAATTCTGTTTTTTTTGTTTTCTTTTCTTTTTTTTTGCTTCATTGTGGTTTTTTTTTTGCTGTGTCCTCAATTCCCCGCTGACCTTGCAGTGCAAACATATTGTTGCTAGTTGTTAGAAAAAGAACGTGCTGAGTCCGAATTCGTGCACACTCGGGCTAAGCCATATTTTCCATATATTAACCACAAACATGTTCTAAATGCAGCTCTGAATGAAAAGTGAATTGGTTAAGCAGCCGAAACTACGAAATTCTTTGTATATTCTCTGTTTATTTAAGGGCATAATGAAAAGGCAGAAATAGCCGGATTCCAGCTAATTAAAAATATATATGTATCTCTATATAAATCGTTTGTAGAAACCTGTCGAACTGAAGGACAAAGAGAACTAACATTTTAAAGTTCTCTCTCTCTCTCTCTCTCTCTTTCTCTCTTAAACCTCTCTTTTAACAGCTAACAATTTTGGCCTGCTGTTTTCCTCATTCTTTCATTGGCTATTGTTTAATATGTTTATTTTCTTCTAAGAGAAACTGATTGATTTAATCTGTTCCTTTAGCTTTCGCTCATTGTCACAATTCCAGATCAAATTTCCTCAGCTCACACATTGTGTTTACTTGATTTCGAATTTGGCTCGTGACTCAATTTGCTTTATCCGAAATTCTTTGTTTCGTTGTCGGCGTTTGCCCCAAATTGTTTCTTGTTTCATCGATTTGCTGATGCCTTTCACATTTTCTCTTTCGTTTCGCAAACGGATAAAAGGATAACGTGGCTGGCAATTATTGGCCATTATTGATGAACAGCAAAAGTGAGGCACAGCTTCATCTGCAAATATCTTTCTTGATTTTTTATTTTTCTTTACAAAATTTTAAATACAAAATAATCTTTTTAGTATTTTTTTTTTTACAATCTATATAAGAATTTCGTTCTCAAATTGGATTCCGACAATGCTTTTTGGTTTTTTTTTTTGAAGTTTTACAAGTATTTTTTTTCTTTTATTGATAAAAATACCAACTTGTAGGAAATATGCATATTAAGGTATCTTCTAGTCGTTCACTCTTTATTTTGATTATTTGTGTGTCGTGTCACAATTAACTTGATGCGATTCAAATCAATATCAGTTACCGATTTCATATCAAAAAATATATATATATGTTTAAATGGCAGATTGATCCAAATTTGGGTTGAGCTTCGACTTATTTTCAAAAGTTCTACAAACAAGAGAGTTTATTTTAAATGCCATCTTTTACCGGATTTGAAAAGTTCAAAGTCGCTATCGCACAAAAAATGGGTTTAAAACTATTGATTAAAACAGAGTATTTCCTTTGTGACTAACCAAAGGCAGCCGTGTTTTTTTGTTTTTCTTTTCTTTTGTTGTCTTTTATTTTATTTTTTTGTATTTTTACGCTTTGGTCGGGGCACATCGCCACATCGCCCCCAATCGAGACCGCAATGTAGCCGTAAGCATCTTTGTTGCGCCACTTTTCCTATTTTGGGTTTTTGGGGGCATTAACTTTACTGGAAACCGGCAGAACCTCAATTATCAACTTACAGCAGACAAAAAGGCGCTTAATTAAGTGAAGCGTTGAACGTGCGCCGCCATTTTGTTGATGGCTTCATTCCGCACACACTGCCCCAGCCGGGAATGCCGCCTCGAACGAATGCTCTGAATGCGTTTAATCTTCGACGTGTGTCGCTGTTCGAAGTTTTTCGCTTAGTCAGCAACTGGGTGGCAGCGCGGGTGTTCGGGTGTGGGGAAAGTGTTGGATTGTATTGGAGAAGCTGCGAACTCATTGTTGCTATTATTGTTGTTATAGTTTACGCACACGCATTTACGAGTGTACACTGTATTCATTAGATTATCCTCGGGCATGCAACCGTACCGAGTTGAGGGCGTGAATGATTTCCATCAAGTGTGAATATTAACAAAGTTTCCAACAACAACAGCCAAATAGACACGCACGCTTTTTCAGTCTACGCTAATGAAAACACAAAACAATGATGGATAAACTGAAATCTGGTTTTAATGAAAATGAAAAAATTCAATTAAATAAAGGGAAGAAATTTTAGCTCTATAAATAATTGTTACATTATTTAAATCTACGTCTTTTGCTATACAAATATGTTGTCAAGCTTTGGTCAATTGCCTTTATGAAAAGGTAAAGAAAAGCTTGCTGAGAAGGTTTTCATGTTTAACTTTCCCACTGGGCTGGCTGCCGAATATAATTAGTTAGAGTATGGAAAGCTTTTAAGAAAAATATGAAACATTTTATTTGAAGCAAACTCATATTTACATAGGGTATTATAGTTCTATCAACAAATCGTATGCTAACGGAAGAATTCTTTCTATGAAAATCTAATCTAATCTTTCATAAAATTGCATTTTTCGAGTTTTGGTTGATTTTAAAAGTTGAATAATTGTTAATTAAGGCAAAACTTATTCTCGAACCCTTCGTTTTCTGTTCTTGGTTACTTCAGATAAGTACAGATTATCTTCTAGTCGAGCACGCTTGTTGTCATATTCACGGGAATTATGAATTTTAACATGTTGAAAGTACTCGACACACCAGGCACACACACACACACACACACACATACACATACTATGCTGCTCTAAAGGAAAGCTAACTTAAGTGCCTTCAAGTGGATTAAAAACATGGTTACTGTACACATAAACACACACACACACACACACACACACACACACACACACATGCACACGTTTGTATCTTAGTATCTGAGCATGCGAAAAACTAAAGGGAAATGCTTTTCACAGCTTTAGAGCGTCCGTCGAAGCTCCTAACTCCCTGTGCGTGGGCGTGCACATGCATATAATATTATTGTTACTGTTATTTTCTTTAGTTATTGTGCCAATGTAAATCGCATTTGCGCCAAGGCACCTCCTCAACAGTCGACAAACTTAAAACCTAATCTTATTGCAGGCACTTCATTGCTTGCCACAACAATCGGCAGTTCTCTTACATTTGATCCAATAGAATGCTACAGTTATGCCCAGATAGTCGTAGAACACTCAAAAGGATTAACATTCAGTTGTATATGTGTTCGACTACGAGATACCCTCTGCTCAGTTCGGCAATAACAATATATAAATATTCACAAATTGCAATTGCAAAATTAAGCAATCGTTTATTCAAAGACAAAAATAATTGAATAAAAAAACCTTAGGAACAGTTACAATTAATGGGTATAAAAACAATTCTTATCATAATCATTTTTTCAATAGTCTGAACTTATTTCAACCCTTGGTTTTCTTAGCATATCTCCCGTATAAAACCGCAAATAAAATAGTGCAGACTTACATTTAAGACTTTAAATGATCATTTATAACGATCATACTTTTAGTTTTTAGGTTAATCAACAATTTACTCTCTATTGTGGAAGACAGATCGCAACGTTGATGGTATCTCTTAGTCGGGTGGTCCCGACTAGAGCCTTCTTGTTTATTTTTACAAATGAAAAACGAACAAGAAACTCAAAAAGTGAAAGAATACATAAATTTAAATTTTTCGATATGCATCAACCGTGTTAAATGACTTTGTAACTGAATGCACAAATGAATGGCAACTATTGGAATGGCTGACACTTTGGCATTTGCTTCCAAATCAACTCTTTCTCGGAGTCAGTCATCGTAGGTATTTCGGGCATGCCTTTAATAATAACTAAGGTGGTCCAAATTACAGGGGAGCTGTGCTGAAAAAGGGCAGCCACGCCCAGTGTGTGTGTGTCTGTCTGTCAGTTGTCTTCAACTTGCAACTTGCCGACGTACTGGGAATCCTTTTGTGTAATGGCTGGTAATTATCCCTAATTAGTTGTAAAATATTGTAGGAAAAGTGCTTTGGTTTTGCCAAACCTTAACCATGAGCTGAGACTGCCAAGGCTTATGCCGAAGCTAAATGGCAACAAGAATAAGTTTACAGTGAGGCCATTAGCCAAAAGTTTTTGGCACCCAAAAATTATGTCCAAACATAATAATGATAATCATAATCATTATTATGATAATAACGACAATTTGTTGTTAAAGTAGATTATGACTTCAGCTGCGTGCCATGATGAATTGCCTTTCCACTTGGACACTTGCCAATAAATTAGATACTCGACTTCAACGTGCCACGCTCTCGCCGCCCAGCACGGCAAATTTTAATTACCTCTAAACGCATTACGTATACGCCACCGCACCCTGAATGACCGTCAGCAACAAAAGTTAACCACACATCAAATGAAACTGTTGCTGGCCACCGAACACACGCAAATAGTTTTCAGTTGCAGTTTTGTGGGCGCGTTTCACAGCGCAATTTCAATTTAAAATTTTATACACTCAGCGAAGAACACTAAAAATGTTGCACTTGAAACACATTCAAATCTTGTCAATAACCAAGTTTTTTAACTTTGCAATTGGAATCAAAGCTGTGTGAATATTAAATCAATCCAAAATTGTGTTAAAATTGAATAAATTAATTACAGCTTAAAAAAAAAAAATATAATCAAATTCCAANTTTATAAATAAAATATAATAAATATAATATTTATTTTATTGTTTTGTGTTGATTTACTTGATTTTTGTTTTTGTGTAAGAAGTCATGTGGTTTTATAATCACGTTTTTCCATTAGTGTAATTTAAATAACGAATTCTTAGGCATTAATCTGTTCAGTTTAAAATAAAACTTGATTTTACTCATTAGCTTACTCATTTTATTAAATTAACATTTTTGCGCTGCGTTTTTTAGTTTTCGCACGAGTTTTCAACACTAAGTTCGCTTTTTGTTGGCAAGTGTCAATGGCCCCCGTCGCACTAACACTGTCATAGACACCCACACACACCGTCTCCCCTGGCCCACTCCCCCTCCCCCTCCTCAGCTCAACTGGCCACCCGCTGATTGAGTTTCAGCCAAATCATTTGCAATTTGACTAGACGTCGCGACGTTTTTTGTTTTTCACAGTGGAATTTTTTTTGTTTTGTTTTGGTGGAATTTCAGCTCGTTGTTTCTGTTTGTCTTTTTGTGTGCGTAATTTTTTATTTTATTTTTTTTGTCACTTGCTCGTAAATATGTATTTAAAACTTTTAATTCAGCTTAGCTGTAGCAGTTGGCTGCTGTGGGCGTGGCCCCTTGGCAGCCAACACGGCACCTGACAGTTTTCTTATTTATATTATTTATTTAGCTTTGTTTTCGCCTTGTGAAAAATTACATTGTAGAATGTATTGTTTATGTTGTTGCTGTTGTTGTTGTTGCTTGGGGGGAGGTTACATAGGTCAAGCGAACTTTATCAACTTAATTTATACTCATCGCATACGCACAAACTCATATTTTCCGGCGTTTTTCGGGTTTGGCTCGAGTTTTCTTGGCTTCTCCTCTGTTTTAGCTGCACATTTTTCATTTGTTTTCCGCGGAAATTTTCCCAACTTTAGCTCCCGCGGAGGAGCTCAGTTATATTTATTTTTTATTTTATTTTATTTTTTTTTTTTGCATTCGGCCTGCGAAAAGTTTTCTGAGCTGTCTGTTGTTGTTCTAGTTAAAATTGTATTTGAAACTTTTTGCCTTAAGTGGCAAATGGTTTTCAGACTCCGCTTTTCACTCACCTATTGTAAGAGGAGGGTTGGGCGGGGAGGGGCAGGGGCAGCAGCAGCATAGGCACGTGCCATAAGCCATTTGTCAACAGGCGCCTGATTGGATTTTCCATGACAAAGCGCCGCTGTCAGGCAGCAAGCCGAACAGTTGCTTCTAAAACGCTTAAAAGCAAAATCTAATCACACTTGGTTAACGCTGCCGTGTGGCCAATTTGCCTTGTGGCCGACCGTCGCCCACAAATTGTTAGACAAATTCAGCAGCAACTGTACAAAAAGATGGCCCGCACACTCACCAAAAATTGGCCAAAACTGGCCAAACGGAAATGGGCATTCGGCAACAATAATTGCATGGCCCAAAGAGAGATGTTTAGATCTTGACCAAACTTTGGCAATTAATGTGGCCAGACCGGGCAACGGGCCAATATCATTCCGTCTTGGCTCGGTATCAAGCACTACCAAAGCGAATCTGCTGGCAACTCTGTCAAGTGCCGTTAGTTTTCTCTGCTTTCTCTCTACTTTTGTGTGTGTGTGTTTTTTCGGTCTATTTATATTGCAGTTAATTTGGGTTTTATCAGATTTTTAGCAGAGGGTCATTCAGTTGCCTTTTTTCTGAACAGGGTATGCGAGGTATACGAGGTAGGGTATATATAGAGTATAAATATTCAAAGCGATGTGATTTAACGTTTTTTCGACTATTCTTTCTAATCTTTGCTATGAATATTTATATGAATTTTAATTAAAACCAGGCGTCAATTTCATGAAACTTTACCCAAAAGAAGAAAATGCTGAAAACAATTTGCTAACGAAAAAAGGATTACAGGATAACTAGAGCCATTTTAAAAAGCAATAAACTTGCGTTTTCAGCTTAAGCTCGAATAAATACAAATATTTAAAAATTCATACCCTTAGATGAAAGCATATTCAAGATCAACTAACTCTAATTTAATATATGAATTTACGCAAACTTATAATAAACTTCTTTTAAAATTGTCAATAATTATATTGAAAAAAGTTACGAAATAACTTTTACGCCTTAAGTGAGTTGGAAAGAAAATAAAAGTTTTTTTTCATGATTTATTAAACGCAATTTTACGCAATTTAATAATTGTGAAAAATTAATTATTAAAGTGCAATTTTTGCGTTAAACCGTTCGTTAATGAAAACATATTAAATTTCTTTAATTTCGTGTCGAAGCTTTGTAGATTCTTTTCGTATACGCGAGTTGTTTAACCGTAAATTGAATTAAGCACCGGATTCACGTTTCTTCCACAAAACAAGCAACGCCATGTTGCAAACAGGAGAGTGACAGAAAGGGAGAGAGAGAGTGTGTGTGTGTGTGTGTGTGTGAAAGAAAGAGAGTTGAGAAGTGTGCGTAGTGCTGTTTAAGTGACATGCAAAAATGCCAAGCCAAATAAGGCGATAGGTAAAAAAAAGCACTAAAATAAATAACAGTTAATGCGGGCATATGCCAACTGCCCAATACTCTGTCAAAACAGTTATCATAGAAGTCTAGAATAAAACAACTTGACTTGACTTTAATGTATCTTGAATATATTCAAAATATCAAAATATCTTCCAAGACGAAATAATTTTTATTTATGGCAATTGCACAAAACCAATACACTCTTTTGTACTTTATTGGTTGGAGGGTATATGAAAGAGAAAGCGTCGCTTCCTGTTAAGCGCTCATTTCGCGAGTCACGCGCTGAGTGCTTGTGTGGGTGTTCGTATGTGTGTGTGTGTGTATTTGTGTGTGGCTGCAAGACACTTGTCCAGCACAAGTTTTAATGCATCCCAGTTGAAGCAGCAGCAGCTGCTGTTGCTCTCAACTAACGAGAGGGCAGCCACCCACAGACGAGACCAGCAGACGACACTTTTTACTGGCTGTTGTTGTTGTTGCTGTTGTTGCTTTTGCAATTTTCTTTGAACGACGGTTGCTAATTAAAATAATATGCAAGCAACATCTAGCAAAGTGCAGTTTTATAAGTAAAAATGTTTGCGTTCGGTCCTCGACTGTTGACTGTTGACAGAAGAAATTGCATTGTAAAACGTTTGAACGCTCTAACAAGATGCTAACAACATCCAAATCTAACTAACAGAAACAAGTAACAACATTTTATTCCGGTGAAAGCACACATTTCCACTCTGTTTACACGTCTAAAGAATCATACATCTGTAATTTCATGTAAATTAGAAATGTTCCGATTCTATTTATTTTTCGTGGAAGTGGATTATAGAAAAAAACGTGCTGCGCCAAGTTCTCAAGTTAAGAAAATTAAATGTTGGCTTACTTGATTTCTCTGAAAATGTAAAGAGCTAAAGCTTCTTTAAATTATATTATATACATTTATATATTTTTTTATTATTATTATTTTATATAGCTGGATTGATAAAAAGCGATTTAGTTTTTAATTTAAAATTAGTTATACTTTAAATCTTAAAAAATCGCTACAAAAATCAATTTTTTTTTTCAGACCACCTCTCTACACGATTCTCATATGCTTTACTTATGCTTATTGAAATGGAAACTGTAAACACAATCTGTGACCGAAAGGCACTTGAAATAAATCCCCTCAGTTGCGTGTCTTGCGGCGTCGCGTGGTGCTTGAACCACAAACCGCGCTCAACCACAGACCAAAACGTTGTTTCGACAATTGGTTGCACTTAGTTCGAGCTCTGTGCGTGTTCTCATATTTTCATAAATTTTCATAAGTATATGTAAGTGCGCGCATTTGGTAAGAGGTTGGGCGGTCCTCTGCCACTAAGGACCTGAACTAGCCAGTATAAGAGTCGCTGTCGGAGTCGAAGTCGCCGACGAAGTCGAAGGCGAAGGCGAGCCAAAGTTTTGCGTGCGTTTGGTCAACGATGGTGCAGCGTGGCAGTATGGCAGGTGGCAGGTGGCAAGTGGCAGAGGTGGAAAGTTGTAGTCAACTTGTTGGCGCACCACAGAATGTATATCAAATAAATGCAAATGACGTCTGCACGGCGGCAGCTACCCACGTACTTGCAACTTGCAGCGGCGACGCTTGAGAGAAATTAAAATAAATTTGCATTTTTATTTCGTTATTTTTTGCCGGTCGCGCCCCAATGTGGCGCAAAATCTTCAACTTGTTGTTGTTGCTGTTGTTGCTGTTACTGTGGTTTTCGGTTAACAAATTATGCAGCAGCTAGAGCTTAATTGGCTGCCCATTGTTGTTGTTAATATTGCTTCCTTTTTTTTGCATTTTAATATTATTTTTTAAACTTGTATTTTGTTTTGCAATACTCTGGCAAAGTTGTTCCTTCCAGCTCCACTTTGTAATATTACATGACTTTTGTTAGTGTATTCGTGTTGTTCATATTGCTGTTGCTATATCCCCCTGCGACCCCTGCAATTTCCCAAGCGACCGCACTTTGCGTGTAAATTGAGAAAATTAGCTTGGCATTAAATTGACCAAAAAAGCCAAAGGAAAAACCAAACAAACAAATATGTATGTGTGTGTGTGTGTGTGTGTGTGTGTGTGTGTGTGTGTGTGTGTGTGTGTGGTGTGTGTGCACAACAAGTTTGTCAACAAAATAAACAAGCAAATGAAAATGTTATCAAATGAAATTATAAAACTTAGCGATTTTATTTTGAAAGACTTTTGAATTTTTTCTTTAACTAAGAAGTAAAAAAAAATAAAATAAAAAATATTAAGTAAAACACAAAATAAATACAAACAAATATGATGGGCATTTTAATATTTAATTATTATATAGAAACGTTTTTGGGGTAAAACCCCATCTAAACATTGTCAGTTTGACATGGCTGAAATCAAGACTTTGAAAAAATGTTGAGATACAGTGAAATAAAGATGAAAATGAACGGAAACATTTTTATTGCCATGAGTCATAAACTGAAAATCGCTGAGACAATTCTTAAATGCAAATATGAAGTCCCCAAAGATGCGGCACAACTAGATGCTGATATGCTCCCCCCTCCTTTTGGTTTCTCGTGCCCCAAAGATGACCGATAAGTTGGCAGTAAAAGGCAACCTCAAGCCGCTAAGATCTGCCCCCTGGTGCTGGTTCCGGTGGACACGTTACCTTTTTTTTGGCTGACATTTACGACGCGTTGAGCTCTCGCATTCATAACAAATCTTGTTTATGGCTGAGTGGACAGTTTGCGCTGTGAAGTGGGTGGGCTTAGGCCCAACGCCAGGTATGGCTATCAATAAATGAGAATTTAGTTCTAGCTTTTAACTTCTTTCATTTCTTAAAGTGGCAAGCGTTTTGTAAATCTTTTCGGCAAAATTTAATAAAAACGTATACAATTTCATTTGGAAATACGTGACGTACATATGTGTAATATATACATATATCTACCATATATATGTGCACAACTGACGAGACGGACGCTCTGTGAAGCTTGTCGCTGCTCGTGTTGCCCGGCCAACGCTCTAAAGGCAAATTCAATTAAGACTTTACCTGTCGCACGCGAAAAATTCCACGCCATGGGCCACGCGGCGTATGAGCGATGCGCTCGTAAAAGCCAAAACAGAGCCCCAAGACACGACCCTTTAAACACGACCGCACAGCAAACAACACATACACAAAAAAAGCGAGTGCATGTTAATGTGTGCGTGTGTGTGTGTGCGTGTGCAGAATAGAATCGCATAGAAAATTAAAAATCACATTAACTGCCTCGAGCTCAGTTATTACAACCGCGAGGGTTGATCGTTGCAAGAGCTTCTGGGCAGACAAGAATCTCAACAGGTAAATTAAAAAAAAAATATTGCGGATTTTTATTACTCACGAGTTGGGGCATTTCCAGTTACAAGTTCACCATTCGAGAAATCTAAAAAAAGGAATTGATTTATTACTATTTTTTATCACAGAAAATATAATTAAATAAATGTATTTTTAATTTAGAAGCAAAACTTTCGAAGGTAAAAGTATTTAAACGTATTTAAACAAACTTAAAAAAAAACCAAGTTGTTCTTTATATAAAAATTTGAGCTTATACATAAACGAACATCAAAGTCTATCGTAAATCAACCAATTTCCATTTTATTTAGGAAGAACATTTTTATAAATTTTTTTTATAACACGGTTGCTAATTTTGGTGCAATTGTCTCTTCAAAATTGGTAACAAATAAAAAAAAGGTATCAAAAGATTTTTTTAATGGATAAATTATGGTATGCAAAAATAAATAAAAATAATAAAAATACAATTTTTTTGCGGCGGAAGTGCTTCTTCTGCCTTCAGCCACGGTAAAACACATTGCTTTGGCCCGTTTTTGAATATGGCATTAAACTTGTGTGTTTTTATATTTATGGCCATTATTTTTATATTATTTATGAATATTATATTATGTATAAAAAAAACAGTACAAA
>SCDT01001410.1:0-19543 GCA_004143765.1 Drosophila melanica
ATCCGAACATGCAGGAAGCTAATGTCATCTATGCCTTCACGAATGGCTAAAGTGTTGCTAAATAATGGCGGATACACATGGTATTAAATGGGATATAAGAGCTCTATACCAAACGGATAAAGAACTGGCAAAATTTGGAAGTAATTAACAAAATTAAATGATTGCACCCATTATTGTGGCCAGCTGAAGTATGAGTTTTTTATGAAAATATTTAATATTTATTTTATTTGAAAGCTTTTAAGGCCAATGATTATTTTATTTTAAGATGATAAGAATAAGTTATGAAATTCGTATTGCCTTTTTTATACGTAAAATAAGCTGTTGAACACAAAAAAAATGCACACCTATTATTTTATCCATGTGTGTATATATATATCGACATAACTTTCCAAGCCACTTTTGCGTCCTGTAGTATTTTAAAAGATGTTAACAAAGCACGCAGATGTTATTACGGCTGTATGTTAAATGTTCAGTAAGACAATTCAGACTCCTCTATGCGATTCTCATGTATTCAAGTAATGCCTGCAGACTTTTTATTTTTTTGCAGTGATGTGTGTGTGTATGTTTGTGTTATTCAAAAACTATATTTGAGAAGTTGGGTTAGTTTTATAGGTAAGTGCTCGTTCTCTACCGTTTTCAATCTCTCTCTTTACTTCCTTAACTTTCTCTTTAACTCTCTCTATCACTGTTACTATCTCTCTCTCTCACTGTCTTTCTCTCTATTTCTCTTTCTGCCTCTCTCTCCCTCTCTCTGTCTCTTTTTCTTTCTCTCATTCTTTCACTCTCCCTCTATGCGTCTCTCTTGCTCTCTCTCTCTCCCTCTCTCCCTCTCTCTCTCTCTCTCTCGTTATCTCACGCGCTCTCTCAAAGTCTATTTCTTTCTCTCACCCCCGCCTCCGCTCTCTCTTCGTCTCTCTCTCTCTCTCTCGCTGCCTCACTCGCTCTCTTTCTCTCTGTCTCTCTCTCTCGCTCTCTCTCTGTCTCTTTCGCTCTCTCGCACTCTCGCACTCTCTCTCTCTCTCTCTTTACCCTCTGTCTCTTCCCTTTACTCTATTACTCTGATCGAACATATCTCATATCAATATCTCTCTTCTTTCTCTTATTCTTTTACTGTCTCTCTCTGCGTCTCTCTTTCTCTCTCTCTCTCTCTCCCTCTCTCTCTCTCTCGCTCTCTCTCTTTCTTTCTCTCTCTCCCGCTCTCTCTTCGTCTCTCTCTCTCTCTGTCTCTCTGTCTCTCTCTCTCGCTCGCTCTCTCTCTCTCTTCTCTCTTCCTTTAACTCTATTACTCTAATCGAAGATATCAGATATCTTTCTTTTTTGTTTCGTAAAAATTTTTATATTTTATTTAAACTGGTTTTTTATTACCTTAATGACAACTTTATCTAGTTTTACATATAGGAGAAGAAACAATAGATCACAGATGAAACATACATACAATTTACATATGGGGAAAGGTATATAATTTATAGTATTTACTAGAACTAATATCTGATATCAATGCCTCATTTTCAGGTTCGGTTGGCAGTTTATAGATATCTTCTTTGCAGTTTTAGTACTGTATCAGTTCAAGGCTGGGCTTTAAAGCAATTACAATTCAGGACTCAGGTTTGTTATTGTTATGCTAAGAATAAATTAACGGCAGCAGATAGAGTTTTAAGTTGCTTTCTTTCAGATAGAGAACGTTCAGAGTGTTTTATGAGGTAGTGTAAATTTGTATTTCATGTATGTTTAAGTATCTGAATAATTGAATTGCTGTATCAGAATCTCAGTAAACATCATTCGAATCGCTTAAGTCTTTAGAAACTACCCGTTTTCATAGCCATTGGCAATGTTTTTGCTCCAATCTTTTGGCAAAACAAATCTCAGCTGAGCGCCAATTGTACGGAAATAGGTTCGAAGGGAGACAAACATGCATGACAGCAGCAGCATCATCGTTATATCGATGGCATTCACATGTTTAGCACACAAACGAAATGCCAAAGCAAAAATATGCATACAAATCTATCTATGCGTATTGATAGCCAAACCGAGTCGAGTTGTGTGGAGACTGGGAGTCCAAAACTCAACAAATCTGACGACTGTTCTACATTTTGTTGTGCATGATAACCATTGTGTGGCAATGGATTTATGTGTGTGTGTGCGTGTGTCTGTCTATGTGTTTGTGTGCGTGTGTGTGTGTGTGTGTGTGTGTATATTGTCTATGTGGGTCTCTGGTCTCTGACTCTGCAATCTGGATGCTGTTTGTTCGTCCGTTTCGTGGCGTCCCAATCAATTGTCCAAATGTCCAAACTTCATTTGTTATGCGCATCACAAAAATTGAAGCAAATCATTTTGCCAATCGCATTTTGATTTCGAATGTCAGTGACGTTGCCGTTATTAGGTATGGCGATGGGTTCCGAGAATTGTGGGCCAGTGGGAGTGGGAGAAAGCAGGCCACCCCGCAATTTATGTTAATTTTTATATATTTGCCGCCAGCGGCGCCCGAAATTATGCAATGCCTTTATTAATTTATGACAAACCAAATGGGAACTCGTGCTAGAGATGGACACGTGATTAAATAAATATGATTTATAAAAAAAAAATCGTTCAGAAGATAAATATTATATTGATAGTATTGTTGCTAACATAACAAGTATTTAAGTATTATTTTCTAAATAACATTCTTGTTGTTCAGTAAGATAATTGTATACTATTTATTTAATACTATTCAAAAAATATATCGTCTGACTGTCGCGTGAGTGACTCACGCGCCCAGCGTTAGGCAAGCTGGTAAATAGATTTATTTATCCATAGTAACTGGGCCCTCGGTCTGGGCTAGTTATGCAGTGTTTAACTTTGCCCAGGGCTGCCGTTGGTTGGGGGCGTGGCATTTTCATTTTCACGCGCCAGCCGCGTAACTCATTTTCACTCAGACAAAATGCAAGAGTAAAAAATATAAAAATAAATAAAAGGGAAATAAAGTTTCTTTTGCTGCCACTTGGCACATTCTTAATTTCTTGCGTATTTTGTCAAGACAAATTGAATTTTTATGAGCGTCGTCGTCGTCGTTGGTCTTGCAAAGAAAATCGCAAAAGGCGTCGCAGCCCCAGCGGCAGCAACAACAGCAACAGCAGCAGCAGCAGCAACCAGCGAAAACTTTAAACTTTTCTCATCTTGTGAAATTCATTTTATCACAAGTAATTACTTTGTAAATATATGGGGTGGCAGACAATGCAGCAGACGTCGCAGCGTTACGTGGATTGCACACGCAGCCTTTTGGCCATTTGAAGAGGGCAATAAAATGGCTGGCGGCGCATTAAAAAAAAACTTAAAGACTGCAACATGCAACAAGGACTGAGACTAAGGAACCGCCATAACGAATATTCGGATACTCTTAATGAAAAATACTTTATTAAACTTTAAAAAATTCTTTAAATATCTAAATCAATGCCAAGACGATAATTATATAATTTTAATTGGGTTTTATAATAAATGTATAATTCAAACAAATCCTATGAGTTTAAAATTTAAACATTTTACCAGCTTTCAACATTTTAAACTCCCTCAAAACTACAAAAACAACCATGTACCGCAAAAGAAAACCTTAGTTGCTGAAATTTCGCAACATTGTTGCCAGCAACAATCACTGGGCAGCAAATGTTGCCAGAAAAACACTGAAGATCCTAGAATATCAACCAATCAAACCGGCTTTTTAAAGCTTTTAGAATAGCCAAGTGTAGTTTTCAAAGAAATAAAAAGATAGGAGACATATTGTTTACATCATTTTTATTTCTGTTATTAAGTGCTTGATGCCAATGCAACTTGCCATTGGGTTTGTCAAACCGCGACAATAATTTGCACAGACAACGAAGCTGAAATCAGTGTAAACATTGAATTTGTAGCTGAGCGCAAATTGAAGAAGATTGTGGCACTTAATCGAACAGGCCAAAGCCCATGTCATCATCCTCCTCCTCGGATTCGGACTCGACCTTCTTGGCCTCCTCCTTTTTGTCGGCAGCGCCGGCGCCAGCAGCTGGGGCAGCGCTGGCAGCAGCCGCAGCAAACTTGCTGGGATCCTTGATGTACTCCTTGATGGTGGTGGCCTCCTTGAACTCCACCTCTGTGGTGGCAGCGATGGCCAACAGGTTCTTGAAGCCGTTGGCAATGCTGTGAGGCGCCGAAGCAATCGTTGGGTATCCAACCGACAAACAGACGGCAGCCAAATTGGCCACGCCTTGCTGGAACTTGGCGCGCAAGTCCTCGGGCTTGATGTCCAAAATCTCAGGTGAGAAGATGGAGCCCGAATCGTAAACCTGGCTCACGAGCAGACCATATGAGAAGGGCGAAATGTTCAACATGTTCAGCAAAGTGGCCTCAGAAGCGCCAACTTTGTCGCCGGGCTTCAAGATGGGTACATCGTTGATGATTTCAATTGTACCCTTGGAAATCTTAGTTGGGATGGAGAGAGCCTGGAAGAAACTGGTCTTCTCTGGACCCAGACCAGTGTTCTGGGCCGGAATGACGACTGGCAATGGTGCAATAGCGCCAGGACGTGCGGGAGCGCGCACCTTCGATTCCAATAGCTTATCGCGCACCTCAGCCAGATCGCCCTTGGTGAACACGAAGCCAACATTGCCCTTGATGTGCGGCAACAACTTCTCCAACTGAGGATTGTTCTCCAAATGGCCACGGATGGCCTTGCGCATCATCGTGTTCTTGCCCATCAACACCACAGCCAGGCCACGCAGGCTGGTACGGATGTTCTGCATCTGCTTGGAGCCAACATTGTCGGCGCCCACAATGAAGCACTTTGGATACTCATCGAACAGTTCCTAAAGAAAAATTCACTTCGTTAGTAAATTCTTGCAACCAAACGTAATATGTTTCAACATACCACAACTTTGATGAAGTACTGAGCCTTCCATGCTGCTTTGTTCTCCCTAACCATTTTGTAGTTGTATTAGGGACTCGACTGAATTTAAGAACTGCAAAATTGTGAAAATTTGGTTACTATATAGTACATTGCAGTGTTTCTACATGAAATTTGTAGTTTTTCGTGCAAATATTGCTATGATGGCACATATTTTCAACGATTTTTATTTTCAACTTACCAAAACACAAACTATACGCGGTGGTGACTTGGACCAAATGGACGAGTTGTACGATACAAGCTGCAAACCTATCGATTATATCGATTCATTCAACAATAGTATCGATGGGTACAGCCATATGAATACGATAGTTTATTTTGTGCTCATAACAAACGTTGTGTTCATTATTAAGCCATGTATTTCTTTAAATTAAATAAGTATTTCAAAACTAATCGTTAGAAGCTTATTAGCCTTGATTTACCTTGGCATTGCCGATAGCTTTAGCTATTGTTGCTAGTGTCACCCCATAAAAAAAAACCGTGCAATAAAATATAAGGTCACACTTTCGAAAACCGCAGTGCTGCAAAATATGCTCTTCTACAGCTGTTATTTATTTTTATTTGATATCGATAATTGTTGTACCAACATTTGTAAGCCGTGAAATTGTGAAATTCTAATTGTTAATTTATGTTTCGTCAGATTTAAACCATTATGTATAGTAAATGAAGCAAAAATTTGGAGGCACAAAAATACTCAATACTACCACAATGGGCAGAGATTACTATCAGATTTTGGGCATTAACAGGACGGCGGATGATAGAGAAATCAGAAAAGGCTACAAGCGAATGGCGCTTCGGTATCATCCGGACAAGAATGACCACCCACAAGCTGCAGAACATTTCCAGGAGGTTGCGGTTGCCTTCGAAGTACTGTCTAACAGGGAAAAACGTGAGATTTACGACCAATATGGAGAGGAAGGGCTGAAATACGGCAGCGAGCAAACAACAGTCGAAGAAGCCACTTCCGACATGCTGCCGTTTATGTTGGCCGTTGGAGGCACAGTTTTGTTTGCTTTTGCTGCGTTTAAGACCTTTCAACATTTCACCAAAAAAAAGGGTCCACAACGCGAAAGTGATTCGTCTTCGGACTAATAGCATTAACTATAATTGAAATTGACTAATTGTGTCTCTGTGTTAATGAATTGTTACAATTTTTTCATCAAAATACTCTATTTAGTTAAAAATAATTTCGATTGAACAGCTCTTAATACAACTACTGATCTTTTTCAGTAACAAGAACTAAACTTTCAGATATGTGTTAATATTTTGAACTTTAACCTTACCGCTGGTGTAATTATTTGGCTTTAAGCACTAAATAAATTGTAATGCGAAATTGTTAAGAACAAAATTTGTTATTTCAATTCATTTATTTTTACATTAAAGCTTTAATATTGGGTACTCACTGTTCTCCAAAATATCGTTATTTAGAGATAATGGTAAATGCAACTTGTTGATTACAAAAAAGTTATAGGGCAACGGTACGGTTCTCCAAGGGCTGGCTTAAATAATTGATTCATAATTTTAAAAGCAGAATGATAATTTTTCCAAACTGCAACAGGGCTTATATATTTCTGCCTCTAATTGTCATGTATAAATGATTAAAAATATCGCAGGTTTTAATATCAGACACATTTAATATACCTTTTATATAGATTAGTAAGTTTATATTATTTAAAAGCCTACGAATTTCATAAATAAACAAAAAAAAAACATTTTTAAAATGCGTGCTGCCCGCTGAATATCCTCATAAAATTACTTAACACTGAATCCACCTCAATTCATAATGTGCGTCAAGTTAGCAACCGACAAATAGCGTCGATATTCGGAACTTGGTTCACGGGCCGGAACCAGAAATTTGTTCTGCGTTTAATTTGTTGTATTTTTTATAAATCTTTTTTGTAAATATTAAAGGCTTTAATGCAATGCATTTATTTAATAGAGAATTTAATTCTTTACAATTTTGCATTTAAATTAGTTAGATTTGGTGTTAATTAAACGAAAGACAAATTACCGGCCCGTTCCGAAAATCTGCGTTGCTAACTTGACTTGCTAACTCAAAACGGCCCAAAACAGGGCTGTGGCCAACTTTGAGCAGAGTTGCTTGGTTGTTGCTCACTGTGACGTATGCGTCAAGTTAGCAAAGATCGAAATTAGGGAAAAGTTGGCCATAGCCCTATTTTGTCCAAGTATTAACCTTTGGTTTACGTGTCACAATTTGTTATTGCCTTTCTCTTAGATTTGCAGCCAAACTGCAAAACTGGCACACACCGGCAGCAGTAGTAGTGGCAGCAGCATGCGACGCAATAACTATCCCTACCAGCCCCTAAATCAGAATTCGGCACCCAGTGCTCCCCCTGGACACGATACACTCGAAGCTGAAAACGAGCGCGCCGCCGAAGAACTGCAACAGAAGATCGGTGCACTCAAATCCCTGACCATCGACATTGGCAATGAGGTGCGATATCAGGATAAGCTGCTACGCGGCATCGACGACGACATGGATCGGACCAGTGGCTTTCTGGGCAACACAATGACACGCGTCGTGCGGCTAGCCAAGCAGAGCGGCGGCTCCAAGCAGATGTGTTACATGTTCTTGTTTGTGCTGATTGTCTTTGTGCTGCTATGGCTGACGCTCAAGTTCAAATAGTCAACCGTGGGTCAACCATTTCTTTTTGTTTTTGTTTTAAATATATATTTCTATTTAAGAATATTTATTTAATTAATCTTTTAGAATATTTCCTGACTCATTTCCATTTAAAACCTGGCTCAGCCATTTGCTGTTCGCTATTTTTTTGTCACCTCATCTCATCATTATTTTTAATACCATATCTTCCGTTTTTGGGAAAGTTTAATCAATTTATAGAGTTTAGTAAACAAATTCACTTGTATTTTTATATATATATAAATGTTTAGATACTTACAAATTGTATTAGTATATTGAGAGACTACAAAACCACACTCACACTCACGCACACTCAATCGCATACACCCACACACACACACACATACACTTTTAAGGTATTGATGGGCAACAAAGTTCCACTTAAATTATAATGATTCTGATTACGCCCTGGCTTAAAGTTTAGCTTTGATTGATACGTTTACGCAACGGGCGTAAACTTTGCACACACAGCGGTGATTTGGGGGCTATGCGTGAAACGTTTTCATCTTTTTACTGCGCCGGCTGAAGTCGGTCTGTTCCGGGGCATCGTCATCATTACTTAAATCATCGTCGCTTAAGAAATCCGCCCCATTCGATGTATTGCCCTCCAGGCGGCGTACTACGATGGGAAATTAATTATAATTCGTTTAGAGGCGTGCATTTAAATTCTGTGCTTACTTTGTTCATCCAGAATGCTGTTCTGCTTCTTGATATCCTCGATATCCTTTTGGTTTTCACTTATTTTGCGTCGCAACGTTTGTATGCACTCGGTGGTCTTTTTAAGTATCTGAGCTCGACTTGCCTATGAAAGAAATCGGGTTTTTAGTTAAATCTTAGGCAACAGGTGTTTTACCAAATTAACAATGAACTTGACAAACTAATCTAAAGTGGTAACGAGCTGAACAATATAAACGATCTACACAGACGTTGTTATAAAACTTTTTACCATATGCAGATCGTTTCTTTCAAATTATCCAAAAGTATTTGCTATAATTTATAAATATTAGGTTTAGGTTGGGGTTTTAAGCAGTGTAACAGTCAGTCGGGCACTCCTCATTAGAGCACACATACTGGCTTTTAATTGCACTTCGTCGCTACATTTACCTTTTCACCCTTTAAAGTGGGCACGGCTTCGCGCAAGTTGGTAAAGCTCTCTTTGATGTGGTCCCGACGGCGGCGCTCCAAAGCGTTGTGATGCGCTCGTTTTTCGGCCTTGAAATAAATAAAAAAAACAAACAAATTTTACACAGCCTTGCAAGTAGTCGACAACAATAACAAAAACGTTGCAGTCGGGTGTAACCGACCGCGATATACTCGTTCACAGAACACGAACAGACTTTCGGGTTGAAAGACGGACATTGCAGAAACCCAATATACCCTTTTCAGTGAGAGATTAGAAACGTGTGTCTGTTTATAAACAATGGCAAGGTGTTATTATTTTGTTTTAGTTTGCTCACCTGCGTAAAGTTTGCGGTACTTGTGTGTCGCGAGGAGCCCAGACCGTTATCAGAGTCCCCATCGTCCTGCAAGCGAATATTCAAAATAATTTACGACGTTAATGGCTGCGTCGCAGGCATTGTGCTTACGTCACTCTCGATGTCAATATCCCTGTCGTCATCGCTCATACTCATTTTAAAAAATTTTGATTACCGAACTTTTAAGAGAAATTCAACTAATTTTAGCGCTTTGTGGGCGTCGGGAGCGTTTGTTGATATTTTCTATACGCGTGCACCTTGGTTGCGTTATTTATTTTGTTTGCCAGCGCACGTTTTAGGTATCGTTCAGTGTGGCAGCGCACGACAAACACCAAAATACTAACTACGAAATACTATCTAATTAGCAATAAATTTTTCTTATAATGTACAAAATATATTTGTGAGCATTGCTCCAAGAATGCTCCGTCAGATTAACACAACTTTACTTGAGATGCACAAAATTATATCAAAGAAATTATGATAAACCAACACTTTGGTATTTAAATACCGACTCAAAAATTGAAATTTGGTTTAAGTTCTCTAGTTCCGTTTCGTAAATCGTTCGGGCGAACTAATGCAAAAAAAACTAAAAATATAAGCGCGTGTTATTGTTTTAATTATTTAATTTCGTTTTATTTGGTTTCTAAACACAAAATTTTGCCTTTTTTTGATGGCTTTTCCCACATCAAGTGCACAGCAAGCCGAAACCAACCGTAAAATACTAGAGGAAATACAGAGCAAGAAACAATTGCTGATAGGACTAGCTAGTACAACAAATCAGGTAATTGTAAATATCTTTTGCCTTCTTCTGATCAATGTTAATTGGGTTTCAAAATAAAAATTTTTTTTTTAAGATGCCCGCACCACAGCTGCTTGGCCAGCCGACAGTGACAGCTGAATTTGCACAGAGCGTAAGCGTAGCGCCTAATGCCGCAGGTGGCCTCGCCACGCCACGATCTGCATTTAATCCAACGAGCTCTACAACTCTGGGCTTCTTTATACCGCAGGATTCGTATTTTGGAAATAGTTTTATACCCGTGCTGCCACGTCTGGAACCACTGCCGACACCAACGCCAGCCCAGCCCAACGCCAAATAACTTTTTGGCCAAATACACACGTCCTCGACATGGCTCGCCTCAAGCTCAAGAAGTTGGAGGAGTTTCTGCAGTGTGTTGATGGCTTTGAGAAGCCAAAGATTCAGCTAGAACAGTATCCGACGCCGCCCCACATAGCTGCCTGCATGGTGCACCACATGCAAGCGCAGCACGACGACATCGAGGGCAAGCTTGTAGCCGATCTGGGATGTGGTTGCGGCATGCTAAGCATTGGCGCAACGTTACTTGGAGCTCAGCTCACAGTTGGCTTTGAACTGGATGACGCAGCGCTGGGCGTTTACCGCCAGAACGTGCTGGACATGGAACTGCCGAACGTGGACTGTGTGCGTGCGAATGTCCTGCATTTGCCGGGCAGCAAGTGGGATAACGCATTCGACACGATCATCATGAACCCGCCCTTTGGCACCAAGCACAATGCCGGCATGGATATGCGGTTTTTGGACGTGGCCGTGCGACTGGCCACAGGAGCCGTCTACTCGCTGCACAAAACATCAACGCGGTGAGTGGACACCTGCAAAAATCCTAAGAAATAGTTGAGGGGGGCATATTTTATTGGCATGGCAATGGCAATGGAACAGATATCACGACGAGGCGATGTATCAATAAAATATTTCAGTTGAAATTTAAATTAGAGGGGACGTTGGGCAAATTCACAGTTATTATCAGTGTTATATGTATTTTTCTACAAAATAAATTATTAAACAGTTTGTATCAGAACTGTTATAAGTAAACTCAACTATGCCATCAACTATACATTCAAAATTCTGTTCATGTTCTCCCTTGCAGAGACTACATTCAGAAGAAGTCCAAGGAGTGGGGCGCTCGGAGCAAAGTAGTCGCCGAACTGCGCTACAACCTCGAAGCCAGCTACAAGTTTCACAAGCAAAAGTCCAAGGATATTGAGGTCGACTTTTGGCGTTTCGATGTCAGCGAGCTGTAACAAAAATAGACTAAACAATTTACATTTAATGAAATGCATTTTTTTTAGAAATTTTAATAATACGATAAGACATGATTAACAAAGTTCAACTGAATTGCACGCAAACAGTTTGTTTACTACTCCACGTTAAAGACGACGCCCTGGGCGCAGGCCAACTCGCCCGAATGATTCAGAGTGATGGTCGCACGCTTGCAGTACTGTTTCCAGGCATCTGAACCGGATTCGCGACCACCGCCCGTTGCCTTCTCGCCGCCAAATGCGCCGCCGATCTCGGCACCATTTGTGGTCGTATTAATGTTAACGATGCCACAGTCGGAGCCCTGGACACCAATCCATTTGAAGGCCTGACTGATGTTTTCCGTGAAAATGGCTGAAGAGAGGCCCTGCTCCACTTCATTGTTCCACGCAATCGCCTCGTCCACATTGCGCGCCTTGAGCACATAGACAATCGGCGCAAAAGTTTCACGGTGAACCACGCTCGCATCGTGGGACAGTCCAGTGATGACAGTGGGCTCCACATAATGGCCAGCACGGTCCAGGACACGTCCGCCGAAGGCGACAGTGCCGCCCAGCAGTTTGGCCTCCTCGATGGTCGCCTTGTAGCTGTCCACGTTCTGTTGTGTGTGCACGGGCCCCACAAGCGTTTGCGCCTCCAGCTGGTGGCCGATGCGCGGCAGTAGCTGTGCATATTTGGCGGTCAGGGCCTCCACGAATCTGTCGTGCAGCTTCTCGTGCACAATGATGCGCCTGGTGGTGGTGCAGCGCTGTCCGCTGGTGCCAATGCAGCCGAAGAGTGCCGCCTCCAAGGCCATCTTTATGTTCGCCGATTCGTCGATGATCAGCGCATTGTTGCCGCCCAGCTCCAGTATCACCTTGCCGAAGCGACGCTGCACCTCGACGCCAACATCGCGGCCCGTTTGGCAGCTGCCCGTGAAACTCAACAGATTGACGCGCTTATCGGCGACCAGAGCAGCGCCCACATCGGTGCCGCCCTGACAGAGTCCGACCACGGGCGGCAGATTGTTGCGCCGCAGCACCTCGGCCACAATTTTGGTGGTGGCCACCGAGACGAGGGGCGTGCTGGGTGCGCCCTTCCAGAGCACACTGTTGCCCGTCGTCAAGGCGATGGCTGCGTTCCAGCCGAAGACAGCGTTGGGAAAGTTGTAGGCAGATATGACGCCTACAACGCCAAGCGGACGCCAAGCTTCCAGTATGGTGTGCTGGGCACGCTCCGAATTGATCAGCTGGCCGGCATAGATGCGTGAGAGACCCACGGCGTAGTCACAGATGTCAATGAACTCCTGCACCTCGCCCTGACCCTCGCTGTAGATCTTGCCCACCTCCAGCGAGACCAGCTTGCCGAGCGGTTCCTTGTACTTGCGCAGCTCGTCGCCGATTTGACGGACAATTTCGCCACGCACGGGAGCGGGCACTTGGCGCCAGTGCTTGTAGGCTTCGACGGCCAGACCAATGGCCTGATGCAGCTCCTGGACATTGCCCTGACGCACGGCGGCGATGGGCTGACCAGTGCCCGGATCGTAGCTGGTAATGCTCGGTCCTCGGCCCTGCCACTGGCCCGTGTAGACGCCGGGATTGTCACGCTCCAGGCCGAGCTCCTTCAGAAAACTGTACTCGGGCTGATCAATCAGAAAGGAGGCGCTGCGCATCTGCTGCACCGAGCAGAGACCCTGCTGCACGGGCAGCCGTCTCGTCAAATGTCTCAAATGTGCAATCATGCTGTACCAATATGAGAGAGAAAGAAAGCGAAAAGAGAGAGAGAGAGAGAGCTTGTGAGATTTATGGATTACTGATACGCCTGATATGCGCGCCGTATCGCCCCGATAAGCGCCGAGAGCTGTTGCTGTACTGGAAGTTTATTTATACTTTGCTGTGCCGGGCTGCGCCCCCAGCGACGGAGCTGATTAGCATTGCATCCCAAGCGGGCAACTGTTCAAATTGAAGGCACTCACTTTTGTTCTCCACTTAGGTTCGCTTGCTGCCGATGTGCTCCCTGCACCGCTCAATCATCAACTGAGGCGCTGAGAATCCGAGATCCGAGAATCAACAGCGACTGCTTATCGCCCATGAAATGGGGAATATGTGTATACACAGTAAGGCATTATCTATAGGGCTCTCTTTCTCTGTCTCTCTCACTCTCTCTCTCTTTCTTTCTCGGTCTGATAGAACGACAGTTAAACCATTTAGTAGATGATCTTGCGGAGTAGATTGGGCTAAACAACAATAACAGTTATTATTAGAGAGCTGAAGATAAAAGAGCCGCGCTATCAAAAATTATTCTGCTCTCTACAAATTTACTTCAAATCAACAGAATTCCTACAACAACTTTTACGTTCGATTTGCGATTAAAGCGAATGTATAATTCGAATGCAAACACTACAACATTTGGGGAAATTGAGGCTAAATTTCAATCTATTGATATATTGATCATTGTTGATTTTATAAAAGCAATAGTTAACGTTCTGCTAAAAATATTGAATTGTAAGAATTTGACTTCTGACATTAAGATTGATTAGCTTTAGCTATAACTATTTGTATATTCACACAAAAATTATATGTTGATTGATTGTTATTATATACTATATACTTAGTATATTAGAAAAATCGATCCATTTTCGATTTGGTTTTAATTTACATTAATTAATTCTTTACACAACATGGTCAAAAACAAAAATCGAGTCATTATTCTTATCGGATCGTATTAGTTGTATTAATACGATTATTCTGATATCTTGTGAGCATACGGATTATTCAACACATAGTTACTGTGGATGCTAGATCGAACCGACCGTCTTCCATAACTATATATATTGTCAGCTACAAAAACACGGCTATGTGCAAAATTTCATGAGGCATATTTTAAAACTGGGCGAGCAGTTTGCACAGAAACATATAGCACGACTGACTAACTAATTTATGGACGCGCTTTTTTTTGTTTGCTGATAAACCACATACATATGTACATATATACTATATGTGTACTTAAAGCTATCTTCCTCTGCCTGCTTTGCTGAAAGCAGGTACAAATTGGAACAGGGAACGATGTTCGTCTTTCTGTCCGTCTGTTTATCCGTATGATCTTGGAATTTAAATTTGTGATAATCCACGTCAGATAAAGTGTTCAGATTTTGATTGGCAGACTACTTCAATTTTGATGTATAACATTCTCGAATCCATGGTTTTGACATTTCTAGCTCCTATCACTCTGCTAAAAGTGAACCGATTTGCATGTTTGATGGCATTTTGATCATGATTTTGTATATATGTAGATCAAGTTAACATTAAAAATAAATGTATTTATTTTACTCTTTTTCGAAAAAATTTGCTTTAAAGCTTAGATTTACAAATTTATATTCTATAATCGATATTACTATAAAAAATATTCTGAGGGGGTAAAATTTTTCGTCGAAAATCATGCCAAAATTGACAAAAATGTTGACAAGCAAAGCTTTCGGATCCATAGATTGCATATCTCAAACTCCTATAACTTTGTTAAAACTGAACCGATTTGCATGTTTGATGACATTTTAATCATGGTTTTGAATAAATATCAAGTTAACATTATAAATAAATGAATTTTTGAAAAAAAATGTTTGAATTTTTTTTGATCAACAAATCATGTACTCCCCTCTTACTCATTTTCCATTTAGATTTGTGAATTTATTTTTTAAATCGATTGTGGGTGTGAAAAGTCGTATGAAAAAACAACATTAAAAGTGATTCTAAAGGGGTGAAAATGTTTGTCGAAAATCATGCCAAAACAGACGTGTTTGATGGTTTATTTTTTGCTCTTTATCGTCAATCGTGGGTATTGCCTGTTGTCCTGGCAACATTTAAAGGGAACTTGGCTGTTTGCTCGATACACAATCATTTGGGCCAATTAGTTGTGCAGTTGCAGTTGAGATTCGAGACTCGAGGCGAAGACAACATGGAGGTGCTCGAGGAGGGCAATTTAATGGACCGCGTGCCCATTTTGCTGCAGCGCGATTTGGAGTTTTATCAGGTGCCAAAATATTTGAGCGCAACGCGAGCGCAGAGCGCCTTGCGGTGAAAACTCGTTAACACATTGTTCTTCCATTCCCATTCGAATCACATCCCACGCGAATAGACGCATCAGCGCGTGCTGCAGGAGCCCATTTGTCCGGGTGTGGTGGGCGGCAAACTGGACTTTCCACGCTATGCATCGTTTGCGTCAATTAAATTAATACGCTGGTAGGCAATACCCCAAACAGTTGGCCGTCGTTGTTGTGACCCACTTGAGTGCCCTTTTCAGGTGGGAGGATGAATACTTTGCCTCCTATCGCAAGCACTCCGGCTTGCTGCACACCGAGAAGGAGCTCAACGAGGGCGATTTCGTGAGTAGACCCGTGAACAACATTTTGGTCTTGATTGTAATCGATCCAAGCAGAGCAGCGTTGCGGTTAAAACATCCGATCCGGACAAGTTTGTGAGTTTGGTTACCAAATCGGCGGATCTATTGCTGGAGCACATACATCGGCTGTCGCAGGAGTCATTGGATCACGCGGATCTCTCGGTGCTCACAGCCACCATAGGCGCCGCTGCCTTGGTGAAGAACTCGTTGAGCGTCTATATGCAGGCAGCCACGACCACCATCTGCCCGCCGAAGGGCGACGAGAAGGGGGGCGCCCTGAAGCTCAGTTTCAAGCAGTATTCACAGATGGCGGAGGCGTTGGCTGAGCGTCTGCTGGATCTGCACTGCCGCTTGCTGCTGCTGTACATCATCCAGGATGCGGATTGCCTGCATTGGGAGGACTCGCAGCCCTTCTTCGAGTCGGAACGCGGCTCGTACACGGTGCAAATGTGGTGGCATTATATGCGCGGCACCAAGACCGATCTGTGGAACTCCGTGCCGCCGAAGATGGCACAGAAAATCTTTGCCGGCATGCTAAACGAGACGCTCAGTGTTTTGACCGTACGCTACACGCAGATTGTGACGAGCGTTGCCCGAGCCCAACTGCATCTGGTGGACATCTGCAACATGCTGCTCTGCATTGCCGAGCTGCTGCCGCACGTCTGCGAGAGCGGCGAGGCCTACGTGGGACTTCAGCTGAGCAACCAGAGTGTCATCGTGCGGGATATTCACGCCAAGTGCAGGGAGCTCTTCTACTGCCTGCTGCTCCGTGGTGCGCCCTTGGGTGTCCTCTCCAAGGTGGGTAAGCGATTGTCTTCTTCTTTAGGCTCAATAAACTCCAATTCATTAGAGCAGTGGAGTATAATAAGAGAGATTTAGAAAGAGAGAGAGAGAGACTATATAAAATATTTTACTCTTTACATTTTTGATTTGGTCAGAATATCTTGAAAAACGAACGATACTTTCCATGGAAGCTATATGAAATAATGCTCCGATATTGATAAAACTATGCCAATATTTTTGGAGCTATTAAGATGATGAAGTGTTCAAAAGGTTTATCGACTCTGCTGCACCTTCTAATGAGGAACATTCATATATATGTACTTTATATGCTCGTCATCAACAATATTTCCTTGTTATTATCGCAACAGGTCTTTCGCAAGGGTCTGGACAATATGGAAATGTTTAGCTCGCGTCACGGTTTGCCCAGCGCTTGGATCATTTTTGCGCTGCCCCGTTACTTTCCCAAGGAGCAGTCCTGCCAGTGGGTGACTGAGTTTGCTGATTTCACCACAAACACGGCGATCTCATTGGATTTGCGGGTTTTACTTGCCTTTCCCGAGGCGCACTGGTCCTACCTGCTGAAGATTTTGCTGATGAGAGACGCCTATTTAACGGGCATTATAATGCGCCATCTGATGCAGCACTTGCCATCCTCGGAGAACTTCAAGAACGTGGCCAAGCACTCGTTTACCAGTGCGGAGGGTGCACCACTGAAATGCGAGGCATTCCTGTGCCGTGGCGAATGCTTCAATGTCACCGACTCCATAGCGGCGGACATAGGTGAGAGTTGGAGTTGGAGTATTAAGTGGACTAAATTCAAATTCAAATACAATTCATGCAGATCCCGTGGGACAGTCGAATTACCAGATTGTGCTATCGCTCACCTATCTGATTGTGGCCGTGGGCAAGGCGGTTGATATCAAGTCCTGCCTGATTAGGACACTGGAGGAGCATGCGGTTAGCGGGTGGAGCGATTGCCTGGACAAGCGCCAGGTGTGGAACCAGAAGCGCACCCCTTGGCTGGAGGCCATCATGCACTTTGTCTACCCGGTGCTGGACTGCGTTGTCGAGATGCTGATCAATGCCGTGGAGAATGGCGCCAGCATGTATCAGGCCATGTCCCTGGCCCTGACCTGTGTCTCTGAGATTTGGGACTGCATGCCCGAGGGCTTGTATAAGATAACAGCGCTGCTCCAGGACATAATACCAGTTTCCACGCGTCCACTGGGTGATTCCGTTCTGCTCCAGGTGGTCTTCGCAGCGCTCTACACCGAGCTAATCAAGACGGCCGAATCCCAGGAGCAGGGTAAGCCCTACTCCTCAGATATACAAATATATATATATATATCTATCTTCATTCATTTGTTTATGGGACAGCTAAAAATGAGCAGAAGGCTGCCATATGTTATTCGCTATCGGAGGCGATCTGCTCCATAGACGAGGACGACAAGCACACGGATCAGATCGAACTTTTCCTCAAGCAGGCCAAGGAGAGCATCAATCTGGACACGGATTTCGGTAGCAGCTGCGGCCGTGGTGCCGGCGGCATGAGCGCTGTGAGCACCGTCAAAATGGACGATCTGGCAACGACCAATGCCGAATCGGAGCGCTTGAGTCACAGTCCGCCGGCGAACTACGCCATGGAACTGGATGTGGGCATTGCCGATTATATAGCCGAGGTGCTGGCCAGCGATGTGCTGACCACAAACATTGGCAAACAGGCGCTTAAGGTGCTCTACAATTATCTGAAATTCAACAAGGATTGGCTGCTCGAGCAGCTCGGCACCGGCGACAACGAGCCGAGTCCGTTTCAGGGCGTGCTCGGCCAGAACATTAAGGAAGCCAAATGGTCGGTGCTGAAGTCCATGTTCTTTATTGGCAACACGCCCTTCGACCAGCTGCTAACGGGCTCCTTAAAGATCGACTATGTCAGCTGGCTGCAAATGCCGCTGTCCCTGAATCCGGAGCGGACGTGGCTGCATCTGACGCGCCGCTGCGACTTCCAGGAGGATGCCAAAATGTCGTTGCCCGAGGTGGCAATGGTCGCTGGCATAACCAAGATAATGAAACGGCGAAAGGACTTTGCCAAATGAGTCGGACGGCCAGGCGCATCATTACCATCCATCCCAGCCCATGCAAGATGCCATTAATGGCGCACAATGCAAACAGCACGATGACTTCTTAGTCCAAATTTCACAAATTTCCACGGCGAACTGTGAGAGATGCAAAAGTTGTAGACAAACCTGAAGCAGGCTAAAAAAATATTTGCTTCTTTAGCGACTCCTGTGTTTAATGTGTGAATAGGGAGGGTATGGAGAGGGTGGTGGTGGAGGTGGACGGGGGGGTGGATGCGACAATTTCGCAGCCGAAAATGTTTTTGTGTCCACACTCTGCGTAGATGGCGCAATTGTCAACAGCTCCGCGGAGCAGCAGCTCCCCTCGCAGTGGCCACGCAGTGCGCCAGTTATGAAAATTACCGAAACGACGCCAACAAACATACAAAGTGATGAGCAGAGGGGCAGAGCCTGGAGCAGGGGTGGGCCAGTAGACGGGGCACGGGGAGCCAGCATGGAGAACACACCAGCAACAACAGCAACAACAGCAACGTGACAAATAAAAGCGAATCAGCCAAGGAATTGAGAGTCGGCCTTAAAGACTTTTGGTATGCGCTGCCCTTGAATGAAAGGAGTTTGGGGAATATTCATATGCCCAAGGCAGATGGTTCAGGTAGAAGCAAAGTTGAAGTAAAGTAAGTAATAACAACTTTTTACAAGCAAATCGTTAGAATTATATATTGTATGACAGCTGTATGATATAAGAATCCAATCTAAAGTTTACAGTTGAAAAAGTATTTTTAAGGATGCCAAAAAAAAAAAATTTATATATATATGTATGTATAGATAAGTTACTATAAAAACAGCAAGATATATAACTTAGCTTATTTGCTTTATCAAGTATATCTATATACCTTATATCTTACGTTATTCCCCGCACGGTATGCAACTTAAGTTTTTAATTGCCGAAAAGGTTTGGATATTTGTTCTAAAAAACTATATTTTTTTTAAAATTTATTTGTTAAATTTTTATAAGACATTAAGCTACTTTGCCTCTTGAAAATAGCTGATGTTCAGGTTTATGGACCGAACATAAAGGTAAACCGTATCACCCACATTTTTGTTTTTTATACTCGTTCACAAAGTGAAAAGAGTATATTGGTTTTGTGCAATGTCCGTCTTGCTGTCCGTCTGTCCGTCTGTCCGTCTGTCCGT
>SCDT01001411.1:0-27887 GCA_004143765.1 Drosophila melanica
ATTATTTATTTTTTTATTATATGCATATTTGCAATTTACCCAATTGTATTGCGCTCCTTATATTTAAATATATTTATATTTTATTTATATTTTATATTTGTGGCACAACTTGAATTTATTTTTTTTTACGTAATTCACAACATTCAACGAAATGCACTCCACGAAAACTTTGCCTCGAATATTTTCACAAATTGTTATGCACTTTTATTTTATACTTTAAAAAAAACACTTAAGACTTGTGAAGTGACAAACAGGTGAAAAAAAAAAAATAATAAAGAGGAAACATTCGCGGCGCTTATTTACTCAATTTATTCAACATTCACGTTTCATATAATTTTATATTTATTTTGGTTTTTTTTTCATTTCGTACATTTGCACATTTTACGCCGTTTCTTTTGGGCTTGTCTCGTTTAAAACAAAAAGCGAAGCAGAATCGAAATCAAATGAAATATTTCGAACATGCAAAGTGAACAAACAGCGGTTGTAAAGATGCGTAAGAAAGCGAATAAAGTTAATAAGGCTGTTGGAAATGTCAGTACCAAGACAAACATAACGATAAACCACCAAAAAAGAAACAAGAACAAGCGCAAAGCAAGAAACGTGAACAGCAGCTCGTTAAAATACTCTGTAAAATGCACAAATGAGAAGGGGTATTTTCTGTTGCTTTACGATTTTATTAAATTATGCCTATAAAAAGCCCCGCGTTAAGTAAACGTGATGTATTCAAATTAAAACAAGTGAGAGGGCTCTTGTCGGGGACGCCCGACTAGGAGTTACCCTGATACCCTGATATCCAAAATCTGGAGGTATCAAAGTCTGTCAAAACGCATATAACGCACTTAACTTATTGCCTTTAGCTCTTTTAGTTACCGAGATATTTTGTAAAAAAAAAAAACGAATGTTTGCTATCGATTTTTATCGATATTAAAGAAACGAAGCAAACGTAAGATACATGTATATACGAACTGAATTAGACCAAGATCAGCTTTCTAGCCTTTGTAATTTCCGAGATCACTGCGTTCATACAGACGTACAGACGGACAGACAGACGGACATGGCTAAATCAACTCAGCTCGTCGTCCTCAATCAAGAATATATATTCTCTATGGGGTCAGAGATGCCTCCTTCTGCCTGTTACATACATTTTAACAAAACCATTATACCCTTTTTACCCATTTCCAATGGTATAAAATGGGTATATTACATCTCTTAAATGACCTTAGATAAAACGCATTCCTGCTGTAAAGCAACGTGATTCAATGTTAAGAAAATATAGCAAATACCTGCTGAAAACTGAAACTGGCACATAATTACAAAATAGGTAACAGTTGTTGACTCACAAATGACAACAATGAATATGTGGAGGAGATAAGGGAATATCCAGAATATCATCAACAGCCAACCTGTTATTGGCAAATTGTTTTTCAACGCCAACAACTGTATTTATAGGCATTTATAATGCATTTTCTCGATTCAATTATAATCGTAGTGGCTTTTAGTATATCTATCAGTTATAATTAGAAATTAGTTGTTTAATGGGAATTTTTACAATGCGATGTTCAGATAGCCACGATCCAAGGTAACGGGTTAAGGTTATAACGTGTAATAATAAAAGCTAAAAAAACCAAGCTTAGCTTAGCTGCACAGTTGGTTAGCTATAAAATATTATTCGATAATAGAAAAACAAAAATCAAAATCTATTTCAATTTCAAAAGTATAAATTATGTTTTTTTCCAAAACCAAAATTATAAAAATAAATTTTGACATAAAAAAGTTCCAAACAGTTTTTCCATTTAATGCGCAGTGCATGATGATGTATGATAAATTTGTTTTTAACCGATTTGTTTTCCCACACATTTTAATATTAGCAATTAACCAAAGTGGCAATTCAAAATAATTGAGCTTGTATGAAAAATTTATTAAATAATTGCATTCACTATTGCTAACCAAATAAAACTGAATTAATGATATCAATTGTTAATTTTTGAATGGGCCACGGGGGCCACATGGGTCATTCTGTGGGTTCTATCGCTTCGGATTACCAATTTCAATTTTACCGGAAATTATTTGCCGTCTGCTTTGTTGTTTGCTTTTATAAACGGATGGAACAAAAAAAATACAATACTTTGCTTTTATTTGTGGTATTTCATTTGTCAAAACAAAAAAAATATTAATTATAATGTTTATTAATAACATGTCATGCATGATAACAACAACAAAAAAGAATTCATCCAAAACACAAATATGGTTTATAAACGAATTAAATGAAAAACTCACTGAAATCCCCCAAATATGGTCAGACAAACGCATACAATTAAATGATTATATTTAACAAAGAGAGATTTTTCAGGAGTATCCATTCATAAATTGAAGAACCCATTTAACTTTTATCTACCTCAATACATACCTTATTCTCTTAGTTCCTTATAAAAAAAAATAATAATAATATATATTGCAAGTTGCTAATTGAAATTTTATTGGACGCACGCCTTTTTTTCCTGCCTCACTAATTAATTTGTTTAGCAAAATTATATAAATTATTAATGGGGCCCAGCCTCAAAAGTAAGTGCTAATAAGTCTAACATGACGTAGACTCATTTTCATATGCTTCTCAAAAATAAACCTTATAATTTATATTGTTATATTTTAAAAGCACGAGCCTTTCAAATTAAGGCTTAAAAAAATTTTTATAAAAAAAATTGGTTTTATTTAGATATTATCTGTTTTCGATATGTTTAAGTACTTGCTTCTTGTTGCTCTAATTTAAGTTTGTTTGTCGATTAAAATTAACTGGTTTGAACCTATTTCAGTCAGCAATTGGAAAATAAGGTTCAAGCCTGAAATATGGCGTATGTAATTATTTATTTTTCTGAAATATAAAGTATGCTTAACGTATATATATTTTTCTAATTATATTGGGTTTAATCTGTATTCATCACTAGTTTCTTATTAATCCAAATATTATATTATTTTACACAACTCTTTTTAATAATCGTATTTAATTAAAGATCTACGGATTTTTTCGATCAAAAATTGATTTGTTTTTTCAAATCATTAGTTGTAAATGTAAATATAATTATCTAATAAATAAAAGTTTGGCACAATTGCATTATTTTTTTATAGAAAATTAAAGCAAATTTCGTTGTTTTTTCAATTTAAAATTATATGTATAATATATAGTTTAAATCAAAAGAAATGCATTTAAATTTGTTTCTTTTAAATAGTAAATAATTACAAACTTAATTTTCAGCAGCTATTCATTAACAAGTACTACTTTATTTATTTAACTAATCGTTTATTATGCACTAAAAAAAATGTTCTTATTATGCATAGCCAATTTGCGCAGAACTTGTTCAAATATCTGGAGTATGTAGCTTTTGAATCGATGGTGGGGCTAAAATATCTCAAGGCAAACAGGCCGAAAATACTTTGGTTGCCCCCAAGCTGCTTTCATGCTGCCATCACCAACACACACACACACCCCCGCCGCATCCCCTTCCGGTTTACCACTGTAGAAGAAGAGCACAACCCGTACATGCCTCAGCAAATAACTTAACAAGTGATTAGCCGCCCAAAGTTTTACAGCTTCAAAAGTTGCTTCGGCTGCCTGGCTGGCAAATTATACAGCACAGTTTTAGGCGCATCTCGGCATAAATTATTAGACGGTGAACATTTTTGGTTAGTTTCGGCCCTTGGGCCTGGACTAATGAAAACGCTGTCTGCATTCACTTTTTCAAGCAAAAATTTGCCTATGCAATTTACACTAATGATGAGAAAACTTTAAACAACTGCGACAGGCCCATGGAAATTTATCCCAAGCTACAATTAGACCAACACTAATTGCCGGCAATTGTTGGGTTGTTCTATACAACAGTTAGTATATGCCATGTACACGCAGAGAAAAAACGTATGTCAAAGATGTGCCTAAAAAATATATTATATAATTTTCAATTTATAATACTAATTTAAAAATAAGTAAATTTTCTGGAATTTTTAAATTTTTATTATTTATTATTTTTATTATTTTTTTGTTTTTTTTTTTGAGTGCACAAGTATCCAAAGTATTATTTATTAGCGAATTCACAGCTACATATCAGAAACAGGTACCCCAGCAGAGATCCGGAAGAGCTGCGACTAAGTATAGAACTCGCACATTGAGCTGGCTGTTGCAGTAATTAGTTAGAATAGAATTGAGAGCTGACCTGTCTGGCATTTAACTGCGAATTGTGTCTATTGTTTAGTCAGTGACTAAATAAAATTTTGCATGTCGCCAACCAGAAATGGCACAAGGTCCATATAATGGAAAGTGTCAGTCAATGTCGCGACCAGTATATAATTGGTCTAATATTCACTCGGAAAATGGAATAACTGGTTTTGAAAACCGGTTTCAGAGGTTGTTGACAGCGTTCATTATTCAGAAAAAATACTTGTTCATCAAATCTAATTTCATATATTTAACTAAATACGATTCAAACTATATTTACGATCAAAATTATGAGTAATGCACCCCTTGATATATCTTTATATATGAACAGACTTTACAGGTTTTTAATTTTTCTTAATAAATCTTTTATAGAGCATTTTATATAGAATATTTTACACTTTTTCTAAATACTTTCGTAAATAGTTAAAATTTATTCAAGCTTTAAATTATAAATTTACAAAATAATAAATTCATTCATATGTTTACTCAAATGATATTCACTATTCATATGTTTATTCTGACTCTTATTTGAATTATTATTACTAAGAGTTGTTTTGTTTGCTGTTTGGTTGTTCGATATTTTGGAATTATGAATGATATTTTGCGGTTCGACTTGGCCAAAACTAGTTCCCAACCCGTTTTAGGCAGTGCCATTGACGTTCAGTTTAAGCCATATAATTTATATGGCTTCAAGTTTTATAAACAAACCATAAATAGAGTATTTTTTATGGCACAACGAAATTTTGAATACCCTAGCCAAAGAGTGGCTAAATAAAAATACACTTTTTTGTTATTAAATATATTCAGTAGTTTAACTTTAATTACACAAACTTTATCACAGTAAATAGTACTCTACTTACCTGGCTGTTAGTACAAAATGCACACACCTACGCGTCTGCTATTATTACTGTTATTCTAAATAATAAACGGTTCGAAACAAACACCTTTAGGAGGCGGCTCTAAATTACTAGATATTAAACTGTGTATCTGAAAATGCGACCGATTGCGGCGAACGTTGGCGCTGGAATCGCGCGAGCCGCGAACAAAAGATTCGCCAAGTTCAACAGCTGAACACATAGAAGCAAATGACAAGAATTAACTGTGAACGAAAACAACAACAACAATAGACACAACAATAACAATGATCATTCACAAAACACAAAAAAAAAAATAAAATAAAATAAAAATTCCATAATTAGGCGGTTGTAGTAACATTAAATAAATATATTGGAACTGGTCGGAGCCGCTATACGCTGCAAATAAATTGAAAATTTTTCACATTAAACCCTTGGAATTCAATTCTAGATTGGCATAGAACTTGAGCATATCAATTGCTGACAATCATACAGAAAAGGTTAAATAAACGTGCCATTATATAAATACAAAGTTTCGTCATAGAAAAGAATCGCCCTCCTATGCGATTCTTAAACATTTAATTTTTCTAATGTTATTTTGCGACATGTGAACACTTTTTTTATGCAATATATTCTAGTGTATATGTTAAGTCTCGTTAAATTCATCGCCCTTCTATGTGATTCTCAAACATTCAAATTTAAATATGAAGCATTTTTGTATGCGATTTTCAAAATTTTATGCAATTTCATATATTCTGTAAATATTATTTAGAAATATATTGAACACTTGTTTTTGTAAAACATTCTGACACACATTTCATATTTTTCGCTTAATTATAAATAGGCTTCCATTAGTAGGGAAAGACAATAAACAAAACATTTTATTGGTTCTTATATATATAAAAAAATTTATATATATTAAAAGAAAGTGGTGGCTCTTAGAATAGTTAGGTCTACGTAATGCTTTTCAATGAACATGGGACGACAGCCCCCAGTTGAGTGCAAATGCAAATGTCCGCAGTTAGCCGACATGTTGCATGCTACTTGCTAAAGGCCATCGGATTACATGTTGAACTGGTTGCGCTGCTTGGATGTGGATGGCAGCACCATTTGCTGCTGCTGAGCGCCGGGGGCCGATTTGCCACCCTGCTTTTGATAGACTAAGCCCGCAACGCCGGGAATCGTGTTGCAGCCGACGCAGGCGTGCAACGTCTCATGGATGAATATATCACAATCGATGCAGAAGAACTGCTTGCAGTAGCCGCACTTGAAGACGCTTTTGTCGGCCTGGGCGTTGAGCACTTTAATGCAGCTGTAGCATTTACGCAGACTGCCGCAATCGGGCGCTGCCGGCGGCACCGACTCAAACGGCAGCTCCTCAAAATTGGGCACCGGGAACAGGTGATGATAGGAGCGCGCCAAGTGGGGGGCCGAGACCAGCGTGAGGCCACAGCACTGACACTCCACGGGCAGCTCACAGTACTTGCTGTTGCACTGGGGACAATGGTGGCCCGTGGTGGACAGCTCGCTGGGCTCTTCGATGTTTTCGATGTGGCACATGCACATGGAGAGTGGAGCATCCTTGCCTTCCACCTCATTCTTGGTGTGCGGAAAGCCCATGCGTATGAGCGAATTGTCCTGCGTCTTGGCAGCTGGCGGCGGATCCACCTGCGACAGCAGCTGATCACGATAATGAGCATCATCCAGGACAGCACCAAAGGTGCCCATCGTTTGTTGAGTCAAATAGCGGCAGATGTGAATTTCGGCGGACAACGAGATAACCGAGCAGCGAATGCGTTCCTTTTTCAGTTCATCGATTGTCTGATTAATGTCCACGGGATCACAGGTGGTCAGTGAGCCCATGATGATGACAATCTCTCGAGAGGCATGCGATGGCACCACTTTCAGTGTCTTTAGCGCCAGGTCCAAGCCGTTTTGCAGTGACGGTTCGCTGGTCAGCGACACATTCGCCAAACTGCAACCAGATAAATTTATGACATATAATATTTCTGTTTAGTGGAACGTCAAGGATTTACTCACCTCGTTAGCGCCTTAAGATGTACACGCGATGTGCCGGTCAGCTCGGTTATTTTTTCGGCGCGCTTTGCCTTTAGCGCTATAATGCCCAGCTGGCTGATGGGATTTTGATCGAAGAACTCTTCAATAAAGATCTCTAGCAACTTGAGGGTGCACAACAAACGAGTGGGCTTCAAGTCGGGCACGCTCATGGACTCGGAGCAATCCAACACAATGAACATGTGCCGCATCATGCCCAGCCGATTTTGTTTTGTCTTTTCCGCCTGCCGCTTGCGCTTGGCCTTCTGTATAATATCGGCAATGGCACTGTCGAGCAGCCCATCGTCGTCCTCCTTGATGGCTTCCCTGGAATAAAAGTTGAGTGCATTATAGAAAATAGAACAATCATAATAATATTGCTGGCTTACCATGTCTTCTCGTAGCCCGTCTCCCAGCGATACTCCTTTTGTTCGTCTTGCTCATCGTCAGCCATTTGTATTGCTTAATAATTTGTAAAGCTATAGTAATAAATACAAAATTTAACAAAGTTCAGTATGCACAACAACCGGCATACAAAAAAGTGTGTACACAACACATAGTAGAAAATACCCGCAGTTGAAATGTGTAGAGTTGCCATTACGGCGTCAACTTAAGAAAAGTTTAAGTTTAAGCTTACAAATTACGGTTGAAAAAAATATTAATACTTAAAAATAATAAAAAAAAACCAATATATTATAGTTCAGGTACAAACAATATATTATTATTATTTTATTTCAATTTCTCTCAAATAACCAGAGCTGCCACACTGATCTACAAAACACACCACTCTTTGTGATTGGTTCACAAAGTGCTACAAAACGCGGACGAACGGAAAATGGCACTACACAGTTCGTTGAGCATATACGACACTACTCAAATATTGAAGTGTGTATATTGCCGTTATCTTAAAACTTATTTTTTTTAAAGTGACTTCTAAACTTGAATTAAATAGTTAAAATATTATAACTTTTTCACTGAAAAACTTTTGAACAAGGTTTGTATATGCATATATAGAAGGTAGTGTATGCAGTTTTCACACTAGCCTTGCACTTAAAACAGAACTGGCCACTTCGTGCAGTTGTACAAACTTTTTGGCATTCAGAGTTGGCGCGCGTGCAATTGTGAACAGCGTTGCGCGAGTAAGCGAATAAAAGCAGTTAAATTAAAATAAATTGTTATTAAAAAAAACTAGTTGCTCTCTTTACTTGCTCAGAACACTTTTGTATATGAAGGTGTGTAAAACAAATAAGAAAAACAAAGCTCAAAGAAAGCGTGTGAAAATACATATGTACATAAGTTTGCAAGAAAGCGGTTGTACATAGCAAATAATATTACTACTACCAGATAATAAATTATATTGTTTTAAATGAGCTGTTAACACATAAAGAATCTTGATTTAACTTTAGTGTGCGTGTGTGTTTGTGGGTGCCTGTGCGTGTATGTATATACATTTTTTAGTTCCATGCAATTGCAAATGCATTGTGCGGCTTATTATCTTAAAAATGGCGGCTAGTCAAAGATAACAATACACTAAAGGACTAAGCTGTTGTTACGCATGTGCTAAAGTTTATAAATGTGTTTCATATTTTCCTGAATCTAAATTATTGCTGTTGCATTTTTCGCGCCCGGTTTACTATGTTTTGTGCGCCTACGTTTTGTGCGGGTGTTCGTTGCATTTTTCTTGGCCATCACGCTTTGTGCTCACCTTTCTGCCTAGGCGCTGTTTTCTCTGCAGCCATTATATATGGCTTGAATCCACCACACATGGTTGCCAGTTGTTAACGTTGCCACTTCGGTCCATAAACACACCACGGCACTGTACTTTTTTTTTTTTTTTTGCTCGCATGTGCGTGTATGTGTTTGTGCGCGTATTTCTTACAGTTTTTATTTGTTTTTAAATTGTGAAAAATTATTCAAATTGTACATTTTAGTTAATACGGTGGTGTTGTGTATAATGTTGGCACAGGAGATTGCACCGACAGAAATTGGCAAACACGCAAATATAATAAGAGGCAAGTGGTCAAAATAAAAATAAAAAAAGTAAATAAATTAAAATCTTACACCAAAATTTTAGTTGCCCAAGAGGAATTAGCCAATATGGATGTGCTCGTTTGTGGTCGCTGTCTGCGCGCCTTTAACTTTGTTGAGGAATTCCAAGCGCACAAGGAGGACGATGCTTGCGAAAAGGAAAATTCAAGCCTGAAGGAATCCCTCGATACGAAACCCACAATCTGGGCATTTACGCTTTGGAAGGCCACACAGTTGCACACGCGAAAGGAGAGCAACACTCTTAATTCCTGGGCACTCTATCAGCACTGGGTGAAGTTGGAGGAGAGCGTGCGGGAGCCGTGGATTGTCGCCGGTAGAACAATACAGTCTTTTGGCAAAATCGGCCATGGCCAACTACAGGATATGCCTGTGCGCATCACCAAAACTGTGGTTAATCCTAACAACAATAATAACAACAACAGCACTGCAAACAGTAACACGTCCAGTGTCTCACCCACAAGAAGTAAGAACATAAGATTAGAGTGAATACAAGTTGTGTCTACAAAATATAAGACTCTTTCTTCTCAATTTGCAGAATCTTCCACTGCTAAATTGCCCACAGTTAGTTCACAGCTGAAGGATTTAGAAAATGAGCGACCTAGGTCCAAGCCCGGTACTCCCACGCCCACTGGCAGCTCATCTGGACAAACGACGATCGCCGGGGCTATTAAGAATAATAATCGCATTGCCATACGCGTCGACCCAAAAACAGAGCAACGCACCGAGGAGGCTGTCGAGAGTATTGTGGCGAAACGTTTTAATCCGCGCCGCAAGACACACGAATATCTGGTAAAGTGGATCGACCGAACGCACAATGAGAACACCTGGGAAGTGATGGCCAATCTGGAGCGTGTGCCCTACTTTCTGCAGATATTTGAGAAGCAGTTGGCACGCCAAAAGCTTAAACGGGAAAAAAGCCTCGATGCACTGAAGCGCATGCAGCAGCAAGATAAGCCGCAGCAGGATAAACAGCAGACGTCGCAGTCTGGTGGCAAAACGGACTCTGCACCACACAGTCCGCAATCATCATCGGCAATTTCACCCAATTCATCGGGCGTTGGCGCGTCGCGTCCGTCGCGCACATCCAAAACCAAAGCCATGGATCAGTTCAAGCAGTGGGTAAACGAAAGCGGCACCGGTGAGGGCTCCACATCGCCCTCGTCAGCTAACGAGGATGAATCGGCTACGGAACAGGAATGGTCGACGGGTGCCACGACGCCAATGGCTATGAAACGCAAACTGAATCACACGGATTCCAGTGCAGAGGGCACTGGGCTCAATGCCTCCAACGAATCGATGGATTTGGAAGATCTCGAAGAAGACTTGATACCATCGCACACAGTTAAGCGTTTAAAAAACGGCGGCAGCTCCGTGCAGCTGAATAAGCCCAAAATGCAAACGTCAATGACAGCAACGCCGGCACGCATCAATGGCAACTCCTCGTCTAGTTCGCTATTTAGCGAAAAGGAAACAAAAATGGGTGAAATCATCTACACGGAGGACAGCACAAGTTCGGGCATGTTCCGGAAGCCCGAAATGCCTAATACTATACAAACAGTAAGTTCACCTTAATCATGAATAATTAAAGCAACGTAAATTTAGAAAATATATTCAGGTTCTGTTTGCAATAATGTTTTGTATTAGTACGTAGCATTTAATAATTGAGTTCGTGAGTTCAAACTTTTATTTTTTAAAATTTTTTTTTATTCTAGGATATTTATATTTTTATTTTTTCTACGTAAATCGATCTACGATCGTTAAAAAATATTTGTAATTTTGCTTTTGCAGAAACGTCAGAAACTCGAGTGTCCTGTGCGTTATTTATCCCGCTCTGAAATTGCCAGCAATAGCAGTGGCATCTTCCGCATGGAACAATCGGAAACCAGCGCTATTTCACCGGCTTCAAAGATCAGCCCGGCAGGCAGTTCCTCAGCAGCCAGTGCGACACCCAAGCGTATGGCTGTCGCTCGGACGGCTGGCAGCAGTTCCCCGGTGACCGTTGGTCAGCGAACACATGTGTTGCGGACACCTGGCCAGGTTGCTCAACCGCAACGACGGCCTGTGGGCAGCAGCAGCACACCCAATACACTGCGACAGGCGCCGACGACCGCGCGACCCGGATCACGCATGCTGGTCACGCGCGCTAATACGCCTCATCAGCGCCAAGTAGCTGGCGGCAAGGCGGTGACGCCCGAGCAAAAGATATTGCAATTGTCTAAGTCTGGGGATCTCAAGGTGACGCGCAAGGTGATGACTCGCGAGGATCTGCTGGCACAGCGTGCGGCGCAGGTGCGCCAACAGCGCCAACAACAGGCCTTGCAGCAGCAGCAGCAACAGCAGGTGCAGATCCAGAAAGTGCAACAGCTGACACCGATGAGACAACGAACTGTGAACTCTGCGTCGGCAGCAGCTAAGGCACAGCCGATGCAAATTGAGATGGAAGTTGAACAGGAGGACCTGCAGCAGCATCAGGCGCAACTATGCCCCATCACTGGCAAACTAATTGGTCAGGAGGAGACGCAACTGCAAATAGAGCTAGAGCAACAGCAGGAACAGCAGCGCGAACAGGAGCGAGAACAGCTAGAGGCTGCCGCTCAGGCGCTGCTCGGTGGCGACCAGCAGGTGCTCACCAATGAGGACGGTTCCGCGTTGCTGGTGCGCGGCGAGGATGGCACCGTCTATCAGGTTGCCGGCAAGAATGCAGAAGGTCAGACAATACTCGTCACCCAGGGCCCCGACGGCGAACAGCAGTTCGCCTATGTGGCCGCTGCCGAGGGTGAGGATCAGGATGTACTCACACTGGACAATGCTGTCGCGGAGGCCGTTGCTGCCGTTGCGGGCCAGCAAAGCGATGCCACTGCCGATGGTGGTGAGCACATTTTGGTCAGCATGACGGAAGAGGAACTGGCCCAACATCAGGCTGCTGTGCTGCAGCAGCAGCAACAGGAGGCGGCGCCAGCGGGCAGCACACCGCATACGGCGCAAATTCACATCACAACATCGGACAGCGACGGTACCGAGGCACAAATACCCGCCGAAGTGGTCCAAGCGGATTTGCCATCCCCCGGTAAGCAGCCGAATTTGGAATTGGATATAAAGAACTTTTATATCACGATTTAGATGGCTATAACGTTTCCCGTATTTCATTTGCAGGTGGCACGCGTCGCGTTGTTTTGTTGCTGCAGGATGGCACCTTTATGATGACTGAAATGCAAGAGGATCAGTTCAAGACGCTAAATATCCCGACGTAAATAAATACAAAAATATATCTAAACTCCTAGGCATATATGTAGTCTATAAGCATTATAATGATATAGCACGGGCCGTTGTAAGGATACACAAGGAAAAGGAAACCGCTTAGACTTTAAGCATTACAAACATTAACCAGCATACCGCTCCCAATTTGCCAATCATATCGCACTTTTGAGCATTCGCAATTCCCCTATCCTCCTCCACCCTTTTGCTCGAAAAGTATTTTTTAAATTCATTTTACCGTTCTGATTCAATTTATTCAAATTCAAATTATTTAAGTCCTAAATATGTCCATGCTAAAAAAAAAAAAAATTGCACTGCATTGTAAGTGGAAAGTTCTTGAGTAAAGTATATATTATTCGACCTGTTGCGAATCTGTTTTATATAAATTTATATATATATATAAATATATATGTATAAGAATAAAAGCTATGCAATATCTAAGGATTGTATAGTTTCTGATCTTTTGCTAGCAGTGAGCAAATGCATGTAAGTTTTAATGCAAAATCTTCACCTAAATAACAACGGCAATTATGCATTGAAACCTATAAAAGAAACGATAATTAAAACAACTTGTACTTGTACTAATTAAAAGAAAAAAAGATGAAAAAGCATACAAAAAACTATTCTAATTTAATCAATTAACTTAAAGTAATTCATTCTGCAATTCTTTATTCTAGGCAACAACTAAATGCAGCTGTTGCATTTTGAAGAGCAGTTAAACATTTAGAGAACTCAGCAAAACACTAGAATTTGCAACACGTAACGACACACACACAACACACAAACACACACGTACACACAGCACGAGTAAAACAAAATATAACCTAGACATAGAACTTGTAATTGTAATTTGATTATTATTATGTATTGTACATTATTTAAGTATTTTTAAAATCGAATGAACTAATTGCAAACAACAAAAACACGCTATGTTCATAATTTTAAAATTCAAGCGAAAAAAACTAGATAAGTTGAAAAAATAAAATGCCACAAAAACTTAAGATGCATAGTTGTAAAATAGAAACCAATATATTTACTGCAATTTAAATTAAAAAATAAATCAAGAAATTCATGCGATTTCAATAGACTTTGGAAACAAATCTTCAATTGCCACATATTTTCTTGAAAGGGACGGGGAGAGTGTGCGAGTGAGAGAGCAAAAATATTTCATTTAAAATCGTTACCGTAAAACAACAAATTAAATCGGCTTACACTTTTATATAAACAAAAGTTTCCTTTAATTTTATTAAAATATATATTTTTACCGCTCTTTAGTATAATTTATCTTATGTACTAGATAATATAAATTGCCAGCTCATGATACCTTCTGAAACTTGGCTATAAAAAATCCCACTGTATCCAGGTTCTCTACACGATTCTCAATGCTTGGGCCAAAGCGCTGCAAGAGTTCGCATTGTGCCGTATCCAGCTCCGGCAGTGGCAGACCGGGTGCACCCAGTTTCGGTGTGGCATCCACCAGGCGCAGCTGCGGAAACTTGCGCAACGCCCAGGCCACTAGTTGCTCACACTCCGCTTCGGTGACGGTGCAGGTGCTATAAACAAGTACGCCGCCAGGACGTAGTAGGGGTACGGCCTGTGCCAGCAGGTTGCGCTGTATATTTGGAAAGGATTGCAGCACCTTAGCTTGCTTGATGTTACAGCAGAGCTGCGGACGATTGCCCAGACCACTGCAGGGCGCATCTAATAGAATGCGATCGAAGCTACCCGAGGCAAAAGGCGGAACTGATGCGTTCTCGTCGCTGCTGTCGTTCCACGCCTTGGTGGCATCAAAATGATGCACCTGAATGCAGCTGTAGCTAGTAAGCTTTGTTTGCATGGCACGCACGCGGCTGGCCGAATTGTCCAGCGCAATAACAGTTCCCACATCGCCCATGAGTTCGGCTATGTGGGTTGTTTTGTTTCCAGGTGCCGCGCACATGTCCAGAATACGTTCACCCGGCTGTGGCGCCAACACCCGCACACACACAATGGACGGCAGGTTTTGCAGTAACGCATTCGCATCGCTCAGATCGCCCAAGGTGGGCACACCACTCACATTGCTCTCCATGAGAACGGCAATGCCCGACGGCGGCTGTTCCTTGATGTTGTTGTTGTATAGCTGATGTCGTTGCATAAGCACCTGACCCACGCCCAGAAAGATCTTCTCATCGCAATCGTAGCAAATGGCAGTGCCGCGTTTGCATTTTCCCGGCAAATCCGCAAACACATTAACACGTTCCTCGCGCTGGGTGCCCGTTGCCATGGCCAAAACGCCAGGTGCGAAGATGTGAGCGCCACGCAAAATTGCGGCACCGCAACTGGCGTCAACTATGAGCTCCTTCAGGCGGTTATCGTATTCGATTTCAGTTGGTTTGTCCAGTGGAGCTATGCATAGCATTTCGGGCAGTTCCCGTAGACCATATACCCTGGGCGCCAGCAGTCCATAGCGTGCGCCCAATTTATCCTCCAGTTTGGCCTTGTACTCCTCCACGCTGATGCGCAGCGTGTTGACGCGATATGTGGTAATGCGTGGCGTTTGACAAAGCCATGGCAACAGTTGATTCAAAGCTGCAGTCTGTATGAAAACTCATTAAGTAAACAAAAATATCGAAGAAATCTAAAATTTTAAAATCAGTGTTGCGACGCTAAACATAATTATCGAATTAACTACTATACACGAAACTGTTATCGAAATATCGAAAATTGTTATCTTTTTCTTAAAGCCAATGTATTGACATTAATATCCTTTTATTTTATGTTTTTGCTTACAACGCAATTTTGTTTATTCAGCTTATGACTTACGTTCACTTTTAAAATTTCACTTTCTAGTAGATTTCCTTTGCCATAAAATGGTGTCTTGGGATAAAACATACTGTCAATCGATTGTAATATATAGCGTGTACCACGGTTGCCTATCATCCCTAAATTCAACACACCGGCCTCGCTTGTGGACAAGACGTGGCAGCATATGAGAGTGCTGTATAAAAAACCACCACAGCATAGTGTAGTGCTGCTGCTCTTACACACGGTCATTCTTAGCGCTGCGTTCGTTTTGTGCGTTGGTGAATTTGCAGTTTTTTCAAAGGCAAGTGTATTCTCGGTCAAGTTTTACTTCGCTCTGTGATTTTTAGACATTTCCAAGCAGAAATTTCTAAAATTTCTGCTCAAATTGGTGTGCATTTGATTCAATTATTTGGTGCGTATGGATTTGAAATCAAGTTTTGGGTGCCCATGTTAAAAAAGGGCGCATTTAAGTAAAAAGCTGTTAGCGTTTTTTTTTTTTTTTTTTTTTTTTGTACTGAAAATGCTGCGGCAGCAATGTGGGTGATGTTCGTGTATAGGTGTAGAAATTTTGACACACACACATATTCATTTGTCGTGAGGAACTGGTGATGGGAGTGGTAATGCAATCGGATACACAAAAATCTAATTATCGTCTGCAATAAATGTTATTTAAATCGCAGTCATAACTATATAAACAAACTTATTTTTTTAACTTTTTTTTAAATTGTGATGGCATTTATCTATTATATAATTATCACTTTTTGCTTTGCTTTCAAACTGAAAACAATCGATAGTCACGTTGGTGCGGAAATCGATTGGCGGTATCGCAACCAACTCTCTCATCGCCAACTTGTACATTCTTCTTCGCCATCGGTTTGGCAGCAGAAAATTTAATCAAAGGAAAATTTACAAAAAAGCTGCAAAGAAAACGGTAAATAATGTGTGCAAAGTGTAATAAATTGAATCGTTATGCTCAGGCAATGTCCAAAGTGCAAACTCAAAAAGTATTTCGATTAAAAATTGACAAAACAAGGCTGCCGCTGTTTGACGAAAGCAACTGAAGAAAAAAAAGCATACGTCGCCGTCATCATTTCTTGGTACTCATACAAAGGCAGCTACTCACATGCACACACACATACAAAGAAATTACTGCAGGGCTGTCAAATGTGTGCGTGGGGTACCCGTGTAATGGACTACGCAAACAAAGGCAACTAAATGATTAAAAAATATTTGCAAATTGAAATATAGTAAATAGCTGTCTGTATAATGTGTGCTTTAAACACGGTCTAAACGACGTAAATTTAACACGCACTCATGTTTTTAGACAACCCTAAACTCTGTGGGTTTATGTGAATGGTGACTGTGTGCGTTGCAGGGTGTTGCTGTTGCTGCGGCGGCATAAAAAAGTAGCTACGTGTAGTTTTCATTTTCTTTCGCATACATTTTTTTTTCTTGCTACGCTTAAGTTATTTGGCAAAGATGCAGCCAAACATTTTTAAACTCAACTTTTGATGGCGTGTTGTGAGTTATATGCGCAATTCGTTTAGCCAGCACAAACGCTGCCAGTGCTGCTAATTGCTGTTTTTGTTGTTAGTGTTGCCTATGCGAAATCAATTAAACTTTCAATTGAATTGCATATTGAAGTACATTTGTGTATGCGTGCGTGCGTACGTACTTATATATGTATATGTTTCACTCAACACTCACATGCTGACTCACCACAGATTTTGAGCGACGTTTTCGGGCAGTGGTCGAGTCATTCCGTTAGCATTTGCACTGATAATCGCATATTTTTTCACCTCAATCATTTGCGCGGTCTGCCGTTACACGTTTTTTTGTTTTTAAAGACCCAGCCGACGCCACACAGCAATAAATAAAAAAAAATCAATATCTTATCAGTTGCGACGTAAGCGTCGAACGAACGTCAGCGCCGGCAGCAAATTCAGCAGCCAAATTGAAGTGCGGCTTTGGACATCAGTTCTTTTCCTATGTTGCTATTTTAAGCGTTAACTTAGAGTTATGATTGAACTTTCAGTAAAAGCTTTTTATAGCCATTTTTCTCGCTCGGTTGAAGCTCTTTTTCATGTTATAGCCCCCTATTTAACATTTCGTGATGGAACCTCCGGTTGGGTTTACTCATATTTTGTTTTACACGTCAGCTCAGTTATCGAATGGAAGCTGAAGTGATGATGAAAATTAATTAAAGCAGTTTGCAATTAACCAGCGAGATCTAAACAACGTATGACTAAAACTTCAGTCAATATTCATCACATTTTTAGTTCGAGTCAGTTTTATATTGCTCGTTCTGTCTACGGGGGGTTGTTTTGTCCATATGCCAGGCGCAGTTAATCGAATTAAGCCAAGTGAAACTAATTTTGCGCTTGTTTTTATTGCAGTTTCTTCACGTTGCAAGCACACAAATCCAACAGGAGTTGCATATTAACAGCAGTTGCAACTCGGATTTGAACTTGTTTTTGAAGTCCCGCTAAACAAGAGGAAGCATCAGTAGTATACAAGAAATATTTAAAGCATTATCCCCTCCACATTAAAGCAGCAGTAGCAGCAGCAACCAGCATCATGGGAAATGTATTTGCGAATCTATTCAAAGGCCTCTTCGGCAAAAAGGAAATGAGAATATTGATGGTCGGTTTGGATGCCGCTGGTAAAACCACAATTCTGTACAAACTCAAATTAGGCGAAATTGTTACAACGATACCTACCATTGGTAAGTATTTTACAAAAATCTTAAAAATAGCCCAACTAAACCAATAAATATAATTCGTCTTTTATCTGTACAGGTTTCAATGTGGAGACTGTAGAATACAAGAATATTAGCTTTACAGTGTGGGATGTGGGCGGCCAAGACAAAATTCGTCCATTGTGGAGGCATTACTTCCAGAATACACAAGTACGTAGCGTATTTTATTATGGTGATGATGATGATGATTTAGATGATGTTAACAACTTGTAATGATTACATTTATGATTAATCCAAGTTAATTTTGTTTCAAGACGGGACTGATATTCAATATAATCCCTGTCATACAATCCTTATCTTACACTTTCCCCCTAATTAACTTGTGTCTCTTGTTTCTTTTTCCTTTTTTTTATCTTGACACAGGGTCTTATCTTCGTCGTTGATAGCAACGATCGAGAGCGTATCGGTGAGGCGAGAGAGGAATTGATGCGTATGCTGGCCGAGGACGAGCTCAGAGATGCAGTTTTACTAATATTCGCCAACAAACAGGTACGAAAGCGATTCTCTATAGTTATTTATAAGTTAATGCTTATCTACGCAAAAAATGTTTGAACATGTTTTTAAAAAAAAAAAAAACTTGTTTTTTTTTAAAACTAACTACGTAGAACCATTTAAATAGTTTCAATGATGTCAGCGTTTGAAAGGCAGCATATTGCGCAAGTTCGACTAGCGCACGTGCTATGTTGATGTTGATAAGGAAAATTTGAATTTGAAGATAGCAGGGCCTTGAAATGCACTCTCGCTAATTTATTAAATACATCAACTACATATATATATATTATATTTCATGCTGTAATAAAACTAAATGGTGTATATCTTTTATTCATTTTTAGGATCTGCCAAATGCAATGAATGCGGCTGAAATTACCGATAAGTTAGGCTTGCACTCACTCAGAAACCGCAATTGGTATATACAGGCGACGTGTGCAACCAGCGGCGATGGACTCTACGAGGGCCTTGATTGGTTGTCCAATCAGCTGAAGAACGCTAATCGTTAAATAAACGACAGCAACAGCAAGAACCACAACAACAACAACAACAACAACAAAAATAATTATACACTTTTAACAAGCAAAGCAGCATAATCTTCAACAGCAACGGTATCATATATGTGGGAAATAAAAACAATACCATCAAAAAAACAAAAAAACAATAACAACAAGAGCGATCTTGGGGTTTCTGCGCATTTCCATTTTCCAACAAAAACACGCAAAGCAGCCTCAGCGCATAAATCAAACTCGTTTAAGAATCGCAAAGAACACACACCACACAACACAACTTTTGAAAGAGCAGCATCAGCATATAAAAGAACGCTATAATTTAATTTAAATTTATATATATATATACATAATTGGATGTTTATTAAATACAAAAATGAGTAAAAAGAGTACCCAACAACCACAACACAACCGCAACAACAACAAAAGTATATGGCTATAAAATTGTCTTTTTTAAGTTATTTTTGCCCTACCCCCTCATCAATATATATTTCTTTTTAATTTTATAAATATGAAGGTAATAATAATGAGAAACAACTGTAATTGTAATTGATCTTTAAAAATACAAGAAAAAACCAATTATATTTATTTTGTTTGTGTCCGTCGCTTGGCAGCAATGCAAGTAATAGCAAAACATAAGAAACTATATTAAAAAAATGGAACGAACTACTTGAAAAGGTAACTCTAAATAAATCATTTAAAATAAACAAAATTGCTGAAGATTTGATACACAAGAAAAGCGAAAAGTACAAAATAGCTTTTTATTTGAATTCGTATCGCTGTTATCGACATTCATTTTAAACCACTAACTGTGCAGCACTGTTTGATTGCATTTACCAGCACTATGCGCGTACCAGTGTCACCGAATTTTTAGGGTTGCTTTTACCGATAACGATAATAAAATTTTTTGATGCTGGTGCCAATTGAGAAGTAATTTTTCAATTAAAATAACACAAAACTAGATTAAAAACACTGTTAAAATGTCGGCCAAGCAAAACTTCAAAAAATCTAAGTGGGCGCTGGACTTTAATGTGAGGTACGCACAAAAAATGCAATAAATCCTCCAACACATGTGTAATTTTTTTTTTGCCATTTGTGATGCAGCAAAAATGCTGATATGCCCTCGCCGCCTGGCTACAATCCCACAGCGTTGGTGAACCAAACAGAAGTGGTGCGTGATCAGCGTTTGGTGATTAAGAAATCCTGGGACTTGGCCTTGGGACCGCTGAAACAGGTAAGCGACGTGCTTAAATTGCCCTGATATATCTCATATCTAACCTTTGGTACTCTGCTATTTCAGATACCCATGAATCTGTTTATAATGTACATGTCTGGCAATTCAATATCCATTTTTCCCATAATGATGGTGGGCATGATGCTAATACGTCCGATTAAGGCTATGTTCACGACACAAGTCACATCAAAAATGGCCGAGGGTGCACAGGGCACAGGCCAGCGCATAATTTATATTCTGGGCAATCTGGCGAATGTTGCTTTGGCGCTGTATAAATGCCACAGTATGGGGCTCTTGCCTACGCATGCTTCTGACTGGCTGGCATTTGTGCAGCCTCAAACGCGCTTAGAATATTACGGCGGAGGAGTTTCATTTATTTAGAATTGTAACTTTTAATCGTTTGCTTTATTGGAACATAATCAAATTTGTTTAAACACAGAAAACTAAATATATACAATGTCTTTAGTATCGAGCTGGATATATGTATGTAAATACGTCTCGCTCAATCGTCCAAAACCTTTTTGGCCTCTTTTTTAATATCGTGCACTATCTGTTCGACTGGTGATCTGTAAAAATAGTGAAAAAGTTGGTAATTGATTTGTACTGCTCCATTTTATTTAAAGTATTTGTTTTTCTAAATGAGCATTGTTAATGTTGCAAATGGAAGTCTGCATTCAATGATTTGTTGGAACCACAATTGTATATATTTTTGTTTAATTTGAAAAGACTAAGTTTCATATCTTCTCTAAATTGACTGCAGTTATAATAAGGTAGTCTTTTCATTTAATAGTTTTCTAAAAGTCGCTTTCAACTATTTTATTATTAAGATTTAGAGGGCGTGGTTGAACATTGGGGTTTGTTAATTAAGCGGAACGATGATATTCCAAATATGATCGTTACTTTTTGCCGTCGATGAGTTCACGAACTTTTTTATTCATTTTCTCAACCAATTTAGGGGGATCATCCACACGCGGCACCTGTCCAGGATAACAATTGGTTATAAAAAGTTTTCCAAATTAACAATCGGATATACCTCATAGTTCTGCGACACGTAGACACCCGTGTAGACTCCTGCCCCAAAAGTAAGCTGCAATAGAAATGAAAATGAAAATATATAACGGTGCTGTTCGGTAAATGTTCTCAGTATTGAGTTAAGAAGCCGCTGACCATTGAAACGAATAGAATGCGACCTATTCTCCACAATGGATTGGGTGGACACGGCGGTAAATCGTCGCACTGATGATGACAGCCACATGAAGATTGGCATCGTTTAATTAGATGCATTCCCGCTCCAAAAAGTTTCATACTTTTTCTATATTTTGCACCAATTTCTATGTTTTTCCAAAAGTTTGTTATACTAAATGTGACAAGTTTAACAGTGCATCGCAGACTGAGTAGACAGACTGAATAACTGACATTAGTAAAACATGTGAACCATGATTATGAAGGAAATATACATACATATGTACATATACATATATATTAAATCTTTCAAATTGCAATTTGGGCACATAATTTGCGGGTTTCCCTAAGAACTTTCAATGGGATCAATCGGATTGCTTTTTGAATACTCACTATGGATCAATCGGATTGGTTCTTTAAGGAATACTCACTGTGGAGAGATATCCTTCCACAACTACACGGAATACATCAAAGTACTGACTTTGAAGCTGGGCAAATGTTATATAATTTTGGCAAGATTGCTTCCAAAATTATACCCACTGCTTATTTCAGCCAAGTTCGTATGATTTTCGCAAAATGTTGTTGGCATTTCTTTGTCATGTTTAACACAACACGAAAGCAACAACATCAGCATTAAATCATCGCCGCAAAAAGCACTGCGTGATTTGCCGTCACTGCACCCAAAACTTCTCGTTGCGCTATAATATTTTATCGCGGCGAATTCCGTAAACTTCGTTTTGTCTTCTGTATTTACTTACCAAAAACTTCAACATCGTCCAATAATTAAAATTATTATTTTCACCCGCACGCGCCAGGGTGGGAACCAAACAATTTCGTTGAATAAAACGTCAAAAATAAATAAAACCGAGACGCTCGTCGCGTGAGAGCGAATAAGCGTCCGTGTAATTTGTGTATGTGTGTGTTAAAATGAGAGTAAGAGCGAACTGAAAACAGCTGGCACACTACGTTTTCTATAGCTGTGTCGTTGTTTATTTTTTGTGTTATCTAATCACAGGCAGAGATGCACAACTGCTGTACTACAAAAATTAGTTAACTGCTTAATGTTGTTTGCCAGTATGCAAAATCCTTTTTTTGGCGCGTATTTTTATAGTGGGTAAATATATTAAATACGATTAATTTTAAAAATACAGAATAACAGCTTCTAGCTGGTGCGACGAACGAGAAACGTGTTAATGGCTAGAAAGAGAAACTCGAAGTGAAAAATAGCCAAAAATAAAAACCTGTTATATGTTGTATCTGTGTGTTTGTGTGGAATATTATTCAGTAGTTCATACAATAAACGAATACAAGTCGCAGCTTTTAAAATAGCTTTAAACTAATGGTTTTTTTTTTAAATATTCAAATGCGCGGCTAAGCAACAGCAACACTACAAATATGAACATTATACAACACTTCAATTGGTCCGCTCAGTTCCCATTGAATGAAATGTTACAATGTTTAATCAACTGGTATTTTTTATATTTAAACAATATTTGAAAACAAATTGCACATTTCATATGGACGTAGTTATACACGAGTACATGAATATCGTAAAATCGTTGATCCCTATATTAACTTAAGCTAGTCGAATTTTCCTCTGTACTCATTTTCTATGCCAAAACCGCAGGTCTCGTCTTCAGGTAAATAAATGCCACTATCTGTTGACAAGAAATTGGTTTAAGCTCAAAATAAATATATCAAACTTAACGGTACTACTCACAATCAGCGTCAGAACGCCTAGCGCCGGTAGAACAACCGTTGCAATTTTTGCTTGACTTTGAGCGTTATCCAATTTGCGCTCCTTTTTTTGCTTGCGCGTTTCCTTTACCTTGCCTTTCAGTTGACGCATTTTCTAAATTTATAAAATTATAAATAAAAGTTGTTTGCATTCTAAGCCAAATCTATGAACTTACGTATTCCTAATAAAACTGCGAGACTTGCTGACGTGTAGAGTTTCTCTGCGTGCGTACTCAGAATATGCAGAGTGCTAGAGGCGTTTTGGTAGCTGCCGACTGCGGTTTTGTCAACAAGTAGTTTCTGGATTATGGTTACAGTGCTTCTTCTTCGTTTCTCTCGTCGATTAAGAAAGTTTTGCAGGTGGTTGTGTTTGTTTTCTTGCCTGTTGCCGCAGCTGTACCAGAGGGCAACAATCTAAGAAGGTTACGCTGTAAAAATTTATAAATAAATTTATAAACTAAAGAACCAAATTTATTAAATATAAGCATTAGTAGACAATGTGATTTTATTATTGATTGCATTTGAAAACGGTTAATAAACAAAATTTAAAAAACACAAGCGTGACGTCATAACTTATGTGGCAGCTAACGGCGAGTGTAGGCTCTTAATTGAACGAGTGGAATTAGTGTTGTTAAACGATTCAACAAAAAGCGCGCTTTTCACAAAAAATTTAAAACTGTATGCGAAAGGGATTATAATGAAATCACATTAGAAACTGACCAAAATGCATAATAATGAATTATAAATTGAAATCTGCCGTGATATAATTGGTACCTTTCGTCATTTCCTTTTAAACCACTTTGTATATTTTTTTGCACCAAGTTTTTGTTATTTTTTAATTTGTGCTGCCACTATAGCTGCTTATTTTTCATTTTCCTTTGCGCTGGCGTTGAAAATACAATTTCCCCAATACAAAAACAAGCGTCCGCATAGACAGACTCGCACTCTTGCCTCAATTTTTGTAACTGATACTGCAAACTGTATAAACTTGGCTAATATTAAAGTTGCTATTGCCTTTTTCTCTTTGCCGCCCACATGTTGACTTTGCCATGGCTCTTACTTGTTTTTCTTTCTAGCCCATATTTTCTTCCTATTCGTGTGTTGGTTTTGGTTTTTTTTATTTTTGCGTCTTTAATTTTCGAGCATTTTGTTAAGCCCTGTTGGCACGGCTCCAAGAGGCAGTGAACCAGATATGCCCATCGCTAACTGTTGCACCTTCACCTTTAAATGCGATTTTGAAAATGTATGAGCAGTTCCAAATGGGCTTATGGCGCAGCAGCGGGCTAAATGGTAAAGGGCGGGGCAGCTGTCACTGCATGGGTTTCCTCTATGTACACAGTTATCCCCCCACCTCCCGCTTCATAGACTTCAAACTGTGCGAAGGAGCAGCCACTGTTGCTCCTTTCTTACGCTAATTGACAGCATTCCTTGTGGCTGCCACGGGATTGAGTAGAAAATGAAGCAATAATAATGCAAAATGCCGTCTGAAAACCGTTGCAAATCATTCGAGAGACGCACGCCCAAGTTTGTGCATCGGTAATGAAGCGTTCGCCGGTTGACCAACGGCCAAACATTTTGGCATCCAAAGTTCGTCGATTACCATAAACGGCAACGCGATCAATTTGGACACGGATTATTGGCAACTATTTAGTCGGCCGGCCGGACAGATAGACAGGCGGGCGCACAGGCACTCGGCCATCAGCGGCTCAGCTCCAGCTCTAAAATGGCCCAAAGCTGCCACTTGTCCAAGTCGTCAGGCTGCCGTAAATTGAGCTCTGAGTTCGTCTGTCTCTCCACTCGCCCAGCCCCAGCTCCCGCCCGCTGAATTGGCCTCAATGTGTATGCAGCATGTCGAAAATGCATGTTTCCTGATCGCAACTCTCCACTCTGTCTGTGGGCTCGCTTCTAGTTCGGACGCAACGTTAACATGATTTTCGACTTGTTCGTTAGACGCAACCAGTGCTGGACGCGTGACACGACTTTCAATTTAACTGTAGTCGTTATTTTAGAAAATAATCGAACCTATGCTCAATAATAAGAATTAAGGTAGTTGATTCGGATTTGAAACCCAGGCTAATATGTTGGAATATATTCTATCTATAAACTGTTATGTTTATAGCTTTAAACTATATCAAATACTTTCAAATAATTATAATAAAATTATGAGAATTATAATTTAATTTATTTATTTATTGTTTTTTGTTTTTATTATTTTCTGTTAATTATTCTTCTTTCCAAAGTTGAAATATTCTTCTTACTTTAAAAGTTTTTAAAGATTTCAAACATTGCTTAAAATTTAATAATAAGAAGCGTATTCAGTTTTCTCTTACAATTTTTATCTTTAACTATATTTTTTTAAATTCGATTTTAANTAAAGGCAATACATTTTGGTTTAAATGATAAATTAAGAGGTTCAGTGCTGAAAAACTTTATATATTATTATATTATTATTATCAGTTACACAAAAAAAAATTGTATGAAAATAAAACTAAAAATTTCAGATTTGCTCTAATAAATACATTTTCAATTGATATGGAACTTAGTAAATACAAAATTCAGGCTTGACAATTTCTGTTCGTTGATGAGCATATTTTTTTTTAGTGTTGAAAAACTCAAACTAATTTCATATTATTTTCAATTTAGAATGTTAAATATAGTTATAGTTATTAACACAATTGTTTTATTGCAAAGTCGAGAGTTTTGTGGAACTACCGAATACTCTGTAAAATAACGTCGCGTGGCTGGCGTTGAAAACGAATTCGGTTCGCACTCATCTCTGGTTGGGGCTCAGTTGGTAAGGTAGCTAGCCAACTTTGTTGGCCGTTGATTGGCCGATCGTCCGACTCTGTTGCCGTCTGACTCCTTAACTGACTTGGCTAAACTCCTTATTTTGATTGCCAAGTCGTAAAATGATGGATTACCGAGTTGGGATTTATTTCTTGTTACGGTCATAATAGATTATCTTTGCTCACTCATTGTCAGACCGTTCAGAGAGAAAGAGGGCCCCGAGTCGCATTCGCATCTTCTTTCGACAAATGCTCGTTAGGCTCGTGGAATTGCCTACCGTTTTGAGGCAGCTTTCTGTCCACCATGATGATGGAGTTGGTTCTGTTGCGGCTTAATCACTTAGGTTTATGCAGCTGAGAGGGGGATTAAAGCTCCGGAACATGATTAAAGCGATTAAGAATAACGAGATGTGCAGTAAAATTAAACTCTTAACTAACCGAATGATTAATCAAAGTATGAGCAAAAATATTCCAATGATTCCAGTTAAGAGCTCATTTTTATCATATTTGCGACGTTGGTGAACACAGGACTTTTTCTTGCGCGCAGTGCTGTAAAAATTCCGTAATTGTACAGTGTTGTAAATGGCATCACGAATTTGGAGCGCAATTGAAGCCAAATGGAATGTGAAAAATCCAAACCAGGTACCAAAGTAAAAAAAAATTTAAATTTCAGAGCTGTAAAATACCGATTCAATAGGTCGTAAAACTAGTTTAAAGTCTTTTATATTCCGTAATATGGTTGGTTCTCAAAAATCGATATTTATCGAGGTGCTAAAGTAATGAAAAGTTCTTGTCTTCAAATTTTATGTTTATAGACATATTAATATTCTACTAAAACAATATACCCCTTTTGCTCATTTTGTTGGTTACAGGGTATGCAAATACTCCAGCCAGGAAAAATATAAAACCAAATTATTTAGAGAGTATGTAATTTATTTACAAAACAAAATTTGTGTCAAAAGTCTTTTATATTCCGTAACGTGATTGGCTATCAAAAATCGATATTTATCGAGTTGCCAAAGTAATAAAATAAAATTGGTAACCTTATGGAATATGACACTTTTACTTCAAATTTTATATCTTTATACCATCCCTTAACTACAATATACCCCTTTCGCTCATTTTGTTGATTACAGGGTATACAAAAAAAATATGAAACCAAAATAAACCAAATAATAGAGAGTATGTTATTTATTTAGATAAAAAAAAAGAGTTTCAGTTCCCATTGTACAGTTGAGATGTTAGAGGAAATTCCTAGCCGTAGTAGGCGGCATAGTATTGGGGCGCGGCCACGTAGGCGGCAGCGGCAGGCGCTGCTTGCGGGGCAGCAATGAACTTGGCAAACGCCGCTGGCTGCACAAAGCCGACGGCACCGGCAGGATAATAAACGATGGATGGCGGCTGAACGGGTGCGACGGGTGCGACGGGCGCTGGTGGAGCAACTGGTGCCGCTGGTGGCTGCGCTGCCTTGGGCACCTCCACCTCCTCGGCGGCATCGTCGATGTCCTCCTGCGCCTCGCTGTTGGCCACCAAACGTGCCGGCTTCGCCTGCAGCCTGGCAGGAGTCGCCTCAGGTGCTCTGTACAACTGCTGCGGCTGTGGCTGCGGCTGCGGCTGCGACTGTGTTTGTGTTTGTGGAGCGGCATAGGTGAGCGCTGGCTGCGCAATCTGCTCCAGATTCTGAGCGCTCTGAGTCGCTGGCCTGTAATTGTAGCCCGCCTGCTGCTGCTGCTGCTGCTGTTGGTAGCGGCGACGCTGCTGCACATCCGCCTGCGCCAGGCTCAACAAGCAGGCGAACAACACGATGACCACTGGGCTGAGTTCCATTGTTGTGGCTGGCTGATTGGCTGAGGGACTGATTGACTTGCCGGGCGTTGCTCGGTTTTATATATGTTCGTCTGCCTCCAGCTGCTTAAGATGCCAGGCGCGTCTCGAGAGTCTGATGCGGGGCCGGGGGCGGGGGGCGGTGGCGGCTCGACCTCCCAGACAGC
>SCDT01001412.1:0-19635 GCA_004143765.1 Drosophila melanica
TATATATAGCTCGATATAAAAAGGGTTTTCGGTTGCTAAAAACAAGCGCTAGGTGGCGTTAGTTAGGCGGCTTACAAATGACAAAACTGAATAAATGGAGTAAAAAGCACACACAGCATCAAACAACAACTGCAGCGAATCCAGTTGTTTGCCTAATTAAAATCGGTGTACGGATCGTGATTGGGACTGCGGGGCGTGGCCGGTGGCGCTGACGGCTGCTCCAGGCTGGCAGCCATTTGACGGAGATTATCCACACCCGCCAGCAGTTGCCTGTGGAATACAGAAAGCTGTTTAGATGTTGGCCAAAGATTTCCGCCAAACTCACCTCAAATTTTGTTCGGCATTGTCGGCGGCACGCAGCAAATCGCGCGACAAATGATGCGTTCTGGACGGACGCGATGTGTTGCTGCTGCTGCTGTGGCTGCTGCCGGGCGTCATCACTGAAGCACCACCAACGCCGCCGGCAGCTGCTGCTGCTGCTGCACCACCTGTCACCTGATCGCTACCATCGCGTAGCGTAAAGAGTTCCGCCTGCAGGAGATTTTCAATTAAAATCGATTCACAATTAAATTGTTGACAATTCACCTCTAGCTGTGCCACCTGGCGACGCAGACGCTGTGTGCTTTGTGTTTGGGCGGTGGCCGCAAGCGCATCGCGGCGTCGCGTCTCCGTCAGGGACAGCAGCTGCTGCTCAAACTCGTTGGCGCGACGCGTCTGTACGCTGAGCTCGAGTCGCAGCTCCTGCAGTTCGCGCTGCAGTCGCTCGTTCTCCTGGCGGAGTGTCGCCGCACCTGCATCGGCCTCCTGCGGCGGCGAGTCTATGGAATTTGAGGGCAGTCCAATGGCCACGTCGGCCATTCGCTGGGACGAGTGTAGGATGGGGCCGTCGGATAGAAAATCGGGCAGCATTTTAACCGTGGAGCCAGCTGCTGATTCGCTAGCCGCAGGCAGTGTGGAGGCACTGGACAGACCAGCGGCCACAGCGGCGGGTAACAGCAGGGCGCCGCCCGCAGCGCCGCTGCAGCTGGGCGCCTCTGCGCCAGCGCCCAGTGGCGAATTGGGCGGCGAGCTGAGATGCGCCTCCTGGCACCAGGAATCCGGCAAATGATCCTGCACAAAGTCAGGCAATGCCGACGCGGCACCCGCCACGTTTGACGCGGCGTCCAGCGGCAGATCGAGCTTCATTTTGGGCGCCGTGTTCAAAACCAAACGGTTCGGACGCAAGGCAGGCCGGCGACGCGGCGACGTGGTATGCGGGGGCATATCATAGCTGGAATAGGATCGCGGCACGTAGCGTGAACTGCTAGCCGCCGCCTGGAGATTCGAGGCAGTCGATGGAAATATATCTGAAATAGGTGAAAACGCATTTAACAAGCAATTGCTCCGGCTCCAGATAGGTGGTTACTCACCATCGTCGGCACGCTCATCGTAGAAGCATCTGTTGCGCACTTGGGCCAGGCCCACATGATCATAGTCGTCGTCATCGTCGTCTAGCACAACACCGCTACGGTCCACCTCGAGACGCAGATCCGGACGCAGTCGAGTGCCGGAGCTGCTGATGCTGTTGCTAATGCCGCCGCCACTGCCGCATGCCGCATACTCCGCCAGACTCGCCTGCGAGTCAAACGAGCTGAAACGCGGCGATCGCTTCATTTTGGAGGCAGCGCTGCCATTCAAATCCGGCTGCATGTGGCTTACCGACGCCGATTGCGGCACCTTGGGACGCGCCCCTGTTGATGTTTGCAGCGATGACGCTGCGGTCACCGTGGCATTTGTGTTGCTGCTGCTGCTGCTGCTGCAGCCCGCTGCGTCCAGGGAGGTGACTGTGCTGCTTGGCGCTGTTACTGTGCCGCTGCTGTTGAGAAAGTGCTTAAAGGAGAACGTTGATGTGGAGCTAGAGGAGGCGGCAGTTGAGCTGTTTGTTGTTCCACTCGTTGTTGACGTAGACGCTGCTGCCGCTGCTGTGGCAGCTGCTGCCGCTGTTGTTGTTGTTGTGGCTCGTATGTTTGTGTAATCGCCGCGGCTGCTGGCACTGCCGCTACCATTTAGCCACAAGTCGGCAACCAAATCGTTAACATTGTCGCCGCGTGCGCTTGTCGCCAGCTTAGCATCGCCGCAGGCGCCGCTGCCATCGCCAGTCAGGTGTTGTTGCTCCTGTGCCGCTGTTGTTGCTGTTGCTGCGGCAGCAGCAGCATCGTCCGTATTGATGTTGTTCCCATTGCCATTGGCCATTTAATCTGTCGTTTTATCAATTTTCGACAGTTGCTTCCGATTTTGCTGGCAATGTTTTCGGTGCGTCTGTTGTGTGTTGTTGCCTTTTGTGTTTTGTTTTTCGCTGCAAATTTAGTTAATTTCGCGTTGCATTTCTCTGCCGACTTTTCACTAGAGTTGTTGTTGCTTAGAACTGGCAATAAACGATACTCTGCAATTTCTGTTGCTATCGATGTTTAGGACTTGCTTATCGATAGCTTTTACAAATGAGCGCAAACTAAAAGCCAATGTTTGTAACAAATATAAAGTTTCTAGTTGTGTGACCAAACAAATAATACAAATGTCATTTTTATGCTTACTATATATGTTATAAATGCAAAGTGCATTGTTTTACGCTCAATTTTAGCTATTTACAACTATCGAATGTCTTTTGCTATTTGTGCAGTGTGACCATTGCGTGAATTATATACCAACACTTGCGTAGCCAATGATCTGCATTTAATATTTCATTTTTCGCTATACAAGCTTTGAGATTTCGGTGTTAGCCGCTTTATGGTCACATTCCTCTCGTGGTTTTTGTTTTGTCTTTGCACTCCTTGCCTATCGCTTCCGCGGAGAACGGCGATTTTGGGCATAAACGTAGCTAATTGGCGCAATATATGCATAATTAATGCAATCAAAAGCGAAAGGTGAACGTGTGTTCGTTTTGTGTAAATAATAATAAAGTGAACGTTGCAGCGAAACATAAAATAAAACGCGAAGCCAACAACCAAACAACTTACAAACAAAACAGTGCAAGGGCGGCGTAAAGAAAGTGGAAAAGAAAATTCTGCGTATCAAACAAACCGGTCGGCGCGCAACATACATACACACACATACATATATACAAATACAGACGAAAACGTCTTCAATATTGTATGCAAAAGACGCATTTTGAACAAAAATCGTGTGCTTAAAAGAAATAAGAAAAAACGTACGCAAAACGTACAATACATACATAAAAATTTCACATTGTGTTTTCTATATATTTCTTATATTTGCGCTGACCAAACGAAAAACGCAAAAGGCGGTCGCCATATGCCACTGTGACTGCGACTGCGACGGCGAATGTTGTTGCTGCTGCGGGGGTGACAGCGCCAGCGGCGTACAAAAGGTGGTGAGAGAGTAAACGACGCAACGCAACGCGACGCGACGCTCACCTTTCGCGTATTGTAACTACAAAATACAAACTAACCCCTCCCCGCTGCAGCAGCATCGTGTGTTCCACTTTCCCATAGGCAGCGCCCCTTTTGCTCCGACTATGCATGCTGTCCTGATTTTGAGAGCGTCAGAGTGAGAGAACGGACCAAACTAGTGGCCATGTATTTACACTAGTGATCAGAGTTGCAGCAGCTTTCCAAACAAAACTCGCTCTCTTGTGCAAGAGGATGAGCGAGAGAGAGAGGATCAACTGGTGACAATGTATTATTGATCTGGAATAGCCTTTTCACATAAATTCACGCTCTTGTGCTCTCTCGTGCATGTGCCAATTTACATATAATTAATCAGAGAGCGCATTCTTGGATAAAATGCAACGGAGCTGCAACTGCGACTGCAGCTGGCAGGTGAGTTCCAATTAGGACACGGCTAAGCTCAAGTGCCTATCCATTCATCCTCCCAACCATGGGTTTTTCTTTCCTTTATTTTTTTTGCTGCGGGGTTGTTTCATTTACTTGCAGCAGCCGCCTGGCCACGGCCCCATTTATTGACTTGTCTACATTTCTTCTTCGCCTTCTGCTGTGTCTGTCATTGCCGTCCCTTTCCACTGCTCCGCTTTTGTATACAAATTATGGTGCGCTTTGCTTGTTGTTGTTCTTGTTTTTACAGTTGTTGTTGTTTTAAGCTTTTATGGCATTCGCTGCTGCTGCGTCGTGCATTCCACTCATTTGTTGTTTTTATTGTTTCTGTGTTGCTGCACACTCGCACACACATCCATATGTATATAGTGTAAACGTTATAAATATAGATTTTAATTTGCTTTTACCGCATTCGAAATTGATTTCGGTTTTGGCCCACTGTTAATAATTTCTGTGCCCTCCGCTGACCCCGGCCCCATATTTGTGCGTGCAATATGCCAAGAAAAGTGAAAATTGACCTGACTCGGTTGGGGGTGTGGGTGAGTGAGTTGGGTTAAGGCGTAGGGCAGCTAGTTTTTCTTTTCTCTTAATATCGTTTGCACCTCTGCCTTAACCTGACGTCTTCTCTTGCTGGTAATTCAATTAACATTTAGCCCCAACACTCCACTAACCAACACCCCCCAACCTACCCACAATTTGTTGACCCACTTTTTGGTATTTTCGTTTTGCTGTTAATTAATATTTGTAATTTTCATGCTTCCCCTCGTCTCCTTGGTTCGTCGTTAGCTGCATGTCTTTTTCGAAAAAAAAAAAAAACAATATTCTCCATGTATTATTTGTAATCGATGGCTGATATCAATATTAGTTGTATACCAGTACTGCGCCACAAAAAATCACATTCTGAAGGTGATTATTTTTTCGGTCAAAAATTTCATCAAGTACCTCGAACAAACTCGCGTAACTTTGTCAAATCTATACCGAATTTTTGCTTGATTTTTTTTTAGATTGATTCTGCATTTACAATATATGCGTTTTACAAAATAAAATTTTGTTTCGATTTTTATAAAGAAAGCGCGCACCCCTGCCCCTCCCCAACCTACCCATAAAAAAATTAGTTTTTAAAATTTAAAACTGCGAGTTTGCCTTTTTAATCGATTTAGCTTGACACAAATTGTATAACAAACAACATTAAATTTGATTCTAAAGAGGTGAAATTTTTTGTCAAAAATTGTGGCTAAATTGTGAAAAATTTGGAAAAATTTTAACACCCATAAATGTGTCAAAACTGAACAGATTTTCTTGTATGATGGCATTTTGGTCATGCTTTTTCATTTGGTTCGGTATATATTGATAGCATAAAAAAAAACATTAAACTTGATTCTGAGGAGGTGAAATTTTGTGTCAAAAATTGAGAAAAGTTTGGATATGCAAAACTCTCGGACCCATTGGTCTAATATTTCAAACACCTATAACTTTGTCAAAACTGAACAGATTTTCATGTTTGATGGCATTTTGGTCATGCTTTTTCATTTAGATCGATTCTAAATTTAAAATATATGCATTTTGAAAATTTTTATTTTTTTTTTTTTAATTGCGAGTTTACTTTATTAGTCGCTTTTGCTTGTCACAAATAGTATAAAAAATAACATTAAAATTGATTATGATTTTTTTTTTTTCGAAAATCCTTCCAAAATGAGGAAATTTTTACATAAACAGATTTTCTTGTTTGGTTTTGGTCATGATTTTGTATATAGATCGATTGTACAATTGAAGTATATGCATTTTGGAAAATAATTCGTAATCGATTTTTAGTATAAAACACTTTATAGTTTATAATCTTTATGGATTCGTTATCTTTGCTATGGATTGACGTGCACAGTTATGGCTCGGAGTGCGGGCTGCGCTTGGAGGAGGCGGTTTCTATTTGTTGCTGTTGTTTTTGTTGTTGCCGTTTTCTTTGTGTGGGTTGCGCTTACGTGATTAAGTGTCGCATTGAGCAATCAATAGCAGCATTCACGTTTTATTCATTTTCCATTTTCTGTGAATTTGCTTTTCAATGACACTTTTCCAGTTTCCACTTACGTTATGTGGGGTTTTCATGCTTCGCTGTGTCTTCTTTCAAGTCGTGTATTTCAGTTTTAATGGCATCTGTGTGTGCTTTGGGTTAGATCATGATGTAGGGGTATAGAAAGTAACTCTCCTCCTTCCTCTCTCTTATTATATAGATATCCTTATTTATATAATCCTCGGTGTGTCAACGTTAACAAAACATTAGGACAAAATTGTCAAAATTGAACAGATTGAAGAGCTATATAGATGTTATAAACTTGCTGTCAGGTGTAATAAACTCCGCAATACTCGTACCCAGTTATTATTATTGGTTTTATTATTTTTGAACATTATCAGTTTGCCACGCTCCCTGTTTGAAAAAATATTTAATAGCTCTTATTAAACTAAGGGAGATATAACATTCTTGAGTCATGATAAATCAATACAATTTATTTTGAAAGCATAGCCTTTCTACGCAATTCTCATAACTTTAAGTTAAGCGAAGTGAAATTCTACATTTTAGTAATGTGATATTTAATGTTTTTACTTTACAATTTATATGCTTTAAATCCGAATTACTAATTTGACCGTAATTTAGCGATTCATTCGAATTACGTAGAATTTTTAAAGGCTTTTCTAATCTAAATAAATGAAATGTGCTGATAAAGGGTTAAGCACAAAGGGATTTACGTTAATTAAATTTTTCACATTTTGCTGCCTCTATTTTCTGTCGGCTAATTGCTTAGGATGATTAAATGCTCAGGTATCCGTTTGTTATTTCTCGATTGCCTTTTGCCAATTGCCAATATATGGTAGTTTTTGTTGTTGTTGTTGTTGTCTTTGTAAGGATTCCTGTGTGTTTCTCTTTTTTATTGAACTTTAGCTAATGCTCTTCCATTTGTTGTTGCAGCTCTTGACGCTGCCCGCGAATGCGTCGCAGGCATAGGAAAGTTGCACGGCAGGCAGCAGTAGAAGCAGGCGCAGAGGACAGTCGGGATTCAAATGTCGTCGTCGTCGAACAACAACGGCGGCATCAATAGTGCCACAAATGGCCGCAGTGGCAGCACTGGCAGCGCCAACATCAACCTCAATCTCAAGGCCAAAACGGGAGCAACAACAGCAACAACAATTGCAACAACTGCAACGACAACGACACACAAGACTTTGCCGGACCTGAAAACGCAGCGGAGCAACAGCAGCGCCGGCAGCGGCCTCGGAGTTGTGGCCAAAACATTGGCCACCCATCGACGCGACAGTTCGCATGTGGAGAAATCCCAGCTCCCGGAGCGACCCCTCAGCTATGGCCCGCCGCAGCAGAGCAAACCGGTCGGCCTCACCAAGGAGCCCAGGGAGGGGCATCTCGTCTACTGTGACGGCAAACTGCAGGCCGGCACGCTGCAGTCGCTGATAATGCATATGGTGCCGACGCATGACTACTATCCGGAGCATTGTTATCTATTTGCGTTTCTGCTGAGCGGTCGCTTGTTTATACGGCCGCACGAGCTGCTCGCACAGATCTCAAGCAACTGGGAGCAGCAACAACAGCAGCAACAACAGCAACAACAACAGCAGCTGGCGGCTGGCGGCGGTTGCGATGTGGTCGATGAGGCAGTCGCCCAGCCAGCGTCGCTGTCGCTGCACCTGAACTCCGCCTCGCCGTTGACAGCACAGCGGAAGGGCTGCGCAGCCGCTGGGCACGAGCTGGAACTGGATCTGGAACCGAAGCCGCAGCAGCGGACATTGACGCAACGTTCGGCGCAGCATTGCATACGCTTGCTATCCGAATGGATTGAGATATTTCCGTATGACTTTCGGGATGAGCGACTCATGCAGCAGGTGCGAATCCTGGCCAGAAAGTGTGTCTACATTGACAACTCGCTGGGCAAGCAGGTGTCCCGTATATTGCAGCTCCTTGTCGCACGGCTGACGGCCTTGGAGGAGTACGAGAAATTTCTGCAGACGCTGAACAACGAGCTCGTCGAACAGCAGCCCCAAAATCAACAACAACAACAACAACAGCATCATCATCAGCATCAGCTTCATCATCATTTGCATTTGCATAATCCGTTTCAAACGTTTTTGGGCAGCTCAGCGAGTGGCCACGCCACGAACGGGATGCCAACGAGCGGCGGCGGCGGCTCAGCGAGCAGCGGCAGCGGCAGCGGTGGCGGCAGCATTGGTAACGCCACCAATAGTGGCAACAATTCCGCAACGAGCACCCCACAGCCGGATGAGGTATTCGGCATTATGGACATCTGTCCCAGCTGCGAGCACTTGGCCCATCAGCTGACCGCCATCGAATTGGAGCGTCTGTCGCACATTGGACCCGAGGAGTTTGTGCAGGCATTTGCCAAGGATTATCAGCAGGCCAAATCCGCCACAGTCAGCGTTACAGTTACAGCTAAAGCTGATGCGGCAGCGGGTGCTGGTGTGGGTGCCGGTTCGGGTGCGGGTGGGGGTGTGGGTGGGGTGAGCGGCTCCTTCAACGATATGAAAAAGACACGCAATTTGGAATCATATGTGCAGTGGTTCAATCGCCTCAGCTACTTGACGGCCAGCGAAATTGTTAAGGTGGGTGGAGGGAGGAGCAGGATGAGCAGGATGAGCGGGATGAGCGGAAGGAAGAGGAGGAGGGATTAGCGAATGCTTAAATTGATTGGATGGCAGCGGGGATGAAAACGCTGCATGCAATAAGCCGTATGGAAATATTTTGTGTAAACCATAAAAAACAGGAAAATTGAATTTCATAAGAGCAGACCAGAAAAAAATATGAAAATCAATAAGTTTTGCCAAGAAAAGCTGAGAAAGATTTCATGAAATGAATTAAAATGGTCGCCTAGAAACGCATTAGAAATAGAAAAAGGCTTTAATCAGGCAAAGTTCATATTTTTTACGAAGTACGCTGACCTAATCACTTTATATAAGTAGAAAAAAAGTAACATTTAGGAATTTTTCTTTAACAACAAACAGTGACATTTTCCATGTAAATATTTGCAAATAGCAAGGCATATTCTATTGTTACAGTCATCACGAATGGAAACAAATATATTTGTAGTACAGCACCTTTCTACGTGCTTCACACGTCATCAAGTTATGCAAACAGAACTTATTATTTTCTATGTAAATATTTGCAATCAGCGCGTTTTTCTCTATTTATGCAATCGTCTCAAATGAAAACAGTTAATTTTTAATTCATCGTCTTTTTATGTGCTTCTCATGATTTCAAGTTAGGCAGACAGAATTTATTGTTTTTAGTAATGTGAAATTTAATGTGTCAACTTTATTATATTGCAATTTGGCTATCTGCTCTCTTCCGCTTTCTGTGTCTCTCTTTAATATTAATAACAATTTAATACAATTGATAGTTTTACCTTTTAATGAGTTGCATTTCTTGAACAGTATCCGAAGAAGAAACAGCGTGTGCGAATTATCGAGTATTGGATTGAGACGGCACGTGAATGCTTCAACATTGGAAATTTCAATAGTCTGATGGCCATTATAGCTGGCTTAAACCTGGCTCCCATTGGCAGACTTAAAAAGACGGTAAAGTGGCTTTTCAACATCAAATAGAGCTAAATTTATTTAAATATTTCCCCCTTTGCAGTGGTCTAAAGTGCAATCGGCAAAATTCTCCGTGCTGGAACATCAAATGGATCCAACATCTAATTTTAACAGTTATCGCTCGACGCTTAAAGCTGCTATGTGGCGCTCCGAGGGCGCTACAGAGGAACGCGAACGCATAATCATTCCATTTTTTAGTTTATTTGTTAAGGATTTATATTTTCTGAACGAAGGCTGCTCGAATCGGTGAGTGCTGCACATTATGTATAATGTCACGAATATCCCATTCACGTCCATTGTTTTTCTTTTCCAGTTTGCCAAACAATCATATCAACTTTGAGAAATGCTCACAACTCGCCAAACAAGTGATGGAATTCAATGAATGGAAGAAGGTCAAGTGTCCATTCGAGAAATTGCCGAATGTTATTGCCTACCTGCAGCATAATGCGGTGCTCAATGAGAATACGCTCTCGATAGCATCCTTTGAGTGTGAGCCGCCTGAGAATACTGAGGAAAAGGATCGCTACAAAACTGTGAAAGCCGAAACGAAGCAACAATTGCTGCAGCAATTACACGATCAACAACAGCAACAACATCAGCAATAGTTGAGTCTTAGCTACTTAGCTTACGTACTAATTTAAGTTACGCTTAAGCGCTTGCCATGTTTTTTTTTTTTGATAAACTTAGTTTTTACATAAGTCGATTATTAACTTTAAGTCGGGATGAGAATTGTTTAGGCTAAGCTCAGCGACGATTTGTTCAGACAAGACGCATGCGCTGCTCTTAAGCTGGCAAATGACTTCTAAAGCTATTTGCTGCATCCTTCTACAACGTTAACCTGTCTGTATATTACTTTTGAATCCACTCTACAATTCTTCTTGTTGAAACTATAAAATCGTTCAACCTATTCGGAGTTTCTGCACTAACGGTTTTGTTTCCCATGCTCAACCTTTAATACTATCAATCTTTAATATTCCATTTTTACAACACACACTTGCATTAGTTTCCATTATCCAACACTGCACCGAGGCGCATGCGCAAAACACAAAACATTTTCTATGAAACGCAAAGCATCTCCAGAATGTTGCCAGTAATTAAATTAATTTAACTAATATGAATAAGCAACAAAAACGATAGAAGCGAAACAAATCGAATTGTATGTACTTAAAGCATTTTATTGCCGCAACTTATCTATAACTATTTGGTTAAATGTATGTAATATTGTATTATTACATCGACGTGAAGAAACAACAAAAAGAAAACATTTATACATAATGTCATAATTTATTTTGAACATTTGACAAACTTGCGTGTATGCGTGTTATTTTGTAAGCGAACAGTATTTATATTTATATATTTACACAATTTTATAGCTAAATTAAATCATTTTTAATATTCAAACGATTTGACGACGCTTTTGTCCTTGAAGCTTCAACATCTATAAACAAATATTAGCAATGCAGCATAATGTTTTCTATATAAGAACAACAGAAACAACAACAAAAAGTACACTTTGTGGTAGCTACAATGATGCTTATCTTTTTTAAGATTTAATTTTTAATCAAGGAACCTACATATACATATAAGTATACACATTTATAATTCGGAAAACGAAAAAATATAAATATTGATAATGTGTATGGTGTCTTTATGATATTCACTTTAAATGGACTAAATCAAATAACAGAGTCCAGCATTATCGATTTGCTTTTTGAATAAAAACAATTGAAGAAAAATCATTCTCATAATACAATTTCCAAAGTGTCTTTCAAATTTGTAACTTTAATAACTGGTTGATGGGCGGCTATGAGTTATTATTTAAAGTATTATTTTAAATGGTTTCAAATTTAAAATGTTGTAATGGCGCGTATTAGTTTCATGCCTCTGGACAAAAGCTGCCTGCTGCCAATATACACTTCGATAAGCAGTGTTGCCATACATGTTTTCGATAGTACGATAACATTTTGCCCCAATCAGCCCCTATACCACGCATACTGTGACAGGCACAAAGGGAAAAGCGGCATCGGCATTGGCGCTGTGTTTTATACGCGATGCGATTCTGTTGGCGTGCAGACGTCTTCACGGTGAAAAGTAAATTAAAATTAAAGTCGGAAATAGCGCATAAAACTCTCTCAACTGATATTGAACTAAGCACACAAGTGTATCAAATTGAATTTTTAACGCAAATGCGAAATTAACAAATATTGGTGTCTGTGGTTGTGTGTATTTTTTTTTTGACATTGTAAAGTGCAATTGCAATTTCGTTTGTTTGTGTTTATTTGTGTTAATTACGTAGCAGAGACCTAAAGAGAACCACCAGGACGTTCCAATTGGAGCCCAATTCGTTGCATTGAAGTGCAGCTAACACAAGAACCTGTTGTTGTTGTTATTGCTCGTAGTGGGACAAAACAAAGAGAACAAAGCGACGACAAGGCGGAAAAATCGATTGTGCTCATTTTATTTTGTTTTGGTTCGTGTTCTTGTTACGTTTGCGTGTGTTTGTGTAACTTAACAAGTACGAAGAATTGCAACAATAACAAATCAAGACGATAAACCGATAACAGTGTCCATTCCCGTCGGACATTTCTGCATGACTCATGACTCAAACAAACAGGAACAATGAAAAATAATCAAAAGTATGCCAAACTGCCCCAAGATTTGGATCTAAGTTTTCAAAGTGATTTGGACTTGCTGCCGGACACAGCGGCCGATATCGATGTCGATGAGTTCAATGTAAGTGGCGCGCCACCTGCTGGTTTAATACTAAACGACAACGACGACGAAGACGACGTTGACGCTGGCGACGACGACGGCGACGACGACGACGACGAAATTGTTATTGCAGCGCAGGTTGTGGGCGGCGGCGGCGGAGCCGGTGGTCTGCGTTTAGCCACACGCAAGCAACGCAGACAGCGCAAGCAGCAATTGGAACAGTTGTACAACAATAAGAACAAGATCTGTGGCCTGGGCAGCGATAGTGTTATCGAGGTAAGTCATTAATTGCAATCGATAATAAACTGCTTACTAAATTTAAAACAGTGTTGACGTGCTGCCAACAACACGATCAGCGACCAATAAGAATGCTTTAAAAATGTTGAATGTGGTTTGGGTTTCAATCTTATATGCAAGTTCAGCTTATTTATTCTTACATATGAATGAACAAGTATATAGGTAGCTATTATTACAAATTTTCTTTTTCCCTGTACACAACCGCCTTGAAAAAAAGAATCTCAGAAATGCTACCTAAAATACTTATTTAGCTCAGGCGAAAGATAAAAGAAAATTGACTGCACAAAAGACAGCAAAATAAAACAATGAACCGAAAATAAGAAAACACAAAACATCGACTACCTTCGAGTTGTCGACGTATAAATACCCTTGCAGACAAATTAAAAAAACTTGATATTGGACCGATTGTTCTACTTTATTTATATACAAGCTATTTTATATCTTGAAGCCAGCAATATATTTAAAACCGCCCAAGTTTTTCTATAAAAAAATCATATAAGATAAGATTTGTATGTGGTCTGCATTTGTATGATAAAACTTCTTAAGTCAGGCGATAGCTGGCATATAATAAATATACTTAGTAATCTGCTGTAAAAAGATGAACAAATATTCATTAGAGATTAGTTTCATCGCTAAATCGCCTCGGCTGTTGATATTGTTCGTGAATATTTATACATTTTATGGCGTCCAAGATGTCTCCATAACGCCACAAAATTATAATACCCTCTGCACGTGTATAATAAAGAAGCACAAAAAAAAAAAAAACCGACAACGTTGCAACCAGGAAAGAAAAAAAAATCGATATGACAACAAAGGGCGAAATGTTGTAAGCATTTGTAGCAGCTACAGTTAGCTCACCTGAATAAACCAGAGCCAAGAGTTCAAAAGTAATTTCAATTGTTAGCCAATTGTTTAAATGGTTAGGCAAACAAAAGCGGCGACACGGACAAAGCCAGCGTTGCCAAAGGTTGTCAAATTTGCTATGCTGCCGGAGGAAAGCACGTTTAATGCGCTGCTGTTAATGGATTTATGTTGTTGTCAAACTCATTATTGCGGCGGGGAGTCGCATAATGACGTTGACTTAAAATGTATTTGATAAGCTGAATGTTTTCCTTTGTGTGGCCAGACCAATGTGGCAAGTTCGTCGAGGTTTATGTAACTTGTCTTTTGCGCAGCTTATCTCTTGAGCGGCGTACACTGAGAAAAGTTGGGGAATTCTTATAGAATCGAGAATTTCTGAATTCTACGATTTCGATTTTATTGTTCATTCGATTTAACAAGACCACACAAAAAATAGCTAGCTATTTTTGTCAGTGTAAACCAAGGGCATAAAAATCAATAAAATCTGTATCTATTCCCCATTTACTTAAGCCAAGGCTGCATAAATAACTTGTGGAACACAAGTTGGCGTACTTAATGACAAGGCGTTCACACCTGGTCACTAAACTAATGTGTATGTGTATTAACCTTAATGCCAGCCACGAGTTTGCTACTCCCCATACCACTCACCCCTCACCGGTACAACCAAGTCAATCAATATTGCGTCAAGCCCATGTCAATCATAGCCGCGTTTTTGAATTCGGTGCAACCCTCCTTTAGAATAATTGTGACAGGCATGCGTATATAAATATTTGTATAGTATTTAGATATTTGCAAATGGTAGCAAAACCTATTTATCTGCACAGAAATTGAAAAAGGTAATAAATATTTGATACTTCACCTAAAAAATAATCATATAATATAAAAATAAGAATTTTGAACTCTGCCGATTCGAGTTTCAGGACTATTTATTTCCGACTCTGACAATAGGGGAATATCTTTTGACAAGCTTGTCAATCTTCACGCAGCTTTTACGTATTTTGCATTGCGTGCCACGGCTTAAAGAATAATGCGAATAATACGAAGGACTCTGTTGACGGATTACGCACTAGTAATGGGTTTGTTCACTGTGTGTGTGTGTGGGAGGATTTAAGTGCGGTTGTGTGTGTGTGTGCGTGTGTGTTTGGATTCTGCGTGCAATTAGCGGTAGTATATTTATTTTGCATTAAGCCTTATTCCATTGGAATTCGTTTGCGAAAATTGTTTGAACTTAAAACTTCTGATAGCATTCGCTCTAATAGCCTCAACGCTTAATTAAGCACATAAGCCTAATGGAAAATTATTTAAATGACTCGCCTCTCGCATTCGATTGCAATTAAATGTTTATTTACCACTATATTTATGGCTGATGTGCGCACAGTTCCTGTTGATGATGTGCACATTTCTAGAACTACACAATATTAAATATTTAATTAACAATTGCAATGTGTAAAACTCTGCTCTTTTTATAATCCTGCCAGCATTTGCTATTCTGAAACCTATATAAATCGGAAAATCTTACCACCGATTTTTCTTTTCAAAATTTTCAGTTCGCAGAATCCGACTTTAATATTCATTCTATATAATTAAGGCTTTGGCTTTAAAATTGTGATTTTATTGTATATTTTAAACATTGACTTTATTATTATCTTTGAGTAACTACTTATCGCTAAAGTCTATATATATATTGTGTTTAAAATACACTTTTCATTAAGTTGTTCAACAACTATTTAATTTTGTTTCGATCAAAGTTGTTATTTGATATCAGTTATCAATATATTATTTATTTATTTAACAATCTTATTGACGAATATTCAGAGCGAAATGTACTTTTTTTTATTGATATGATATTTTCTTATCTCAATATTTATTTATTTTTGTCTTCCTATTTTTTAGCTAAGTTTTAAGTTTACACTCATTTTGTTTCTCTTCAATTAATAACACATTTTAGTGGGCAACTATAGAAACTATTTTGCATTTCAAAAGCATTTATTATGGATCTTTTGGGCCTGCGCTTGGATGTTTTTATGTTTAAAGGCTCCTTCAAAATGACAGCTTTTTAACTCAATTTCACAATAGCCTTATTAAAGAACAGTCTCTTACCTTGTCCCTGTTCCCAATCGCCTTTTACTGTGTGTGCGTGCAAACTAAGCAATTAATTTATGCTCTGGCCCCGGCTCAAATGTGGCTTGCATCAAGTGCGGCTCATTATGGATGAGAGACTGGGTTGAATCGGTGCAATCTAACCTACATTTGGCGAACGTTGTCCTCGTTGCAGCTGCTTCTACTGCTGCTGCTGCCACAACACGCATACGCCCCGTGCTACGTGCTACGTGTTGGGCTTCATTTGGGGCTCAACTGGTCGGTCAGCGCTGTGAGTTCTCTGTGTTCTCTTTTGTTTGTTTATTTTAGTAAACACAATGCAAAAACAACAACCTGCAGTAGGTGCCAGCTGGGGTCGTGGGTCGAGTGACGGGGGGCGTGGCAGTGGCAAGTGCTTTTGTGGCGTTGCATAGGCGTTGTCGGTAGGCGTTGTCGGTGGGCGTCGGCCGCTCTGTTGCCTGTCGCCTCTGTTGCTTTTGTTTTTGGATTTGTGACATGCAAAATAAATGCAGAGAACGCTTTGTGCCACATGAATTTATAACACCGCTAAGAAAATTTATCAACCGGGCTTACAGTTAACGGAACAGCCCAGCAACGTAAACGTAAACGTAAACGTGAACGTAAACCCTGCATTTGAGCGCATTTCATGCTATAACAATATCATAATATAATGCACATTATTATGCACCATGCTTCGGCTACGTGTTGGCCATAATGAAGACTGAATGACGATGAAGGAGAGAAAACATAAATTTTTGCAGCTTCTTCTTCTTCTATATCCTTCCTTAACATCATTTGCATTGTTTGGGCGGGGTATGCAGCATTTAAGTTGCCTCAACCGTATTATGATAATCGCATTATGTCTCGGCTGCATTTATTAATTTCATTTATAATTTTAGCTGTGACATTTAACAGTTTTAACAGTAATTTACTAAATATTATTATTTTACATGTTTTTGCCAAAAAAGATAACTTGTGAATTGAAAAAATTATCACAAATTATTATTTTTAGCTTTTTGATAAAAATAGATAGATCAGAAATTTCTCTAAAAGTATTTAATACTTCTTCTTTTCAACTTTTTGCAATTCAATGTTAAATTTGGTTAATTTATTTAGCAGCGACTCTTAAATTTCACACTGCCCCGTCAAAGCAATAAAAGTTTATTTTTATTTTTATTTTCATTTTAGTTTTTGCTTTTGACTTGCGTAAATATAATTTGCACTTTTAATTGGTCGTACCAAAAAAAAGAAAAACGGGGAAAAAAGTACAGAAATATATATGTATGTATATATATATAGACATGTATATAGCGAGAAAACTCTTTCGCTCGCCTGTTGGCCAAATTGTTAGCTGGTAGCTCGCATCCTGCAGGCGTTAAGCAAAAGTTTGTTTTGCAATTTTGATGTCGTATTTCTCCCACAACTAACACCCCGTTGCATGTGTTGCAATTGTTGTCGCACAATTTCGGTGTTCAAAATTTGCATTTTATTCACGGCTTATTATAATGTTGCCTGTCGCCTTGCTGCGCCAAGGCACAAGGAAATAAATTCGCATGTGGCGTCAGATCCTTCATGAACCGACGAACAAAAAGCATTTCGGCGTTTTTCAGTTTGGATTTTGATTCGATTTCGAATTTTTTTTTTGTTTTGCTTGTTTTGAATTACTGTTCTGTCCAAACTATTATAATATATATACATTATTTTAAAAGTTGTTCTCTTCGTTTTTATTGTATTATTTAGTTTGGTAATTGGAGTTTCACAACACCTAACTACCTGGTTTTCATTCACAATAACATTAAAGTTCGCATCAAAATTCAACATGTTTTGTGTCCAGTCCTCAAGAGTTTGGCACAAAAGTCAACAAATTGAATTAATTGTGTGCAAAATTCGAAAAGCAAAGAGCACAAAAGCCACTAAATGGCGGTAACAAAATCAGCAACCGGGCAAAGAACTAAACCCAACCCAACCCAACCCCTCAAGTTGTGGTAAATACTGAGATACCCTCTGATACGTATCATTCATGTAAAAGCCTTATTTATGAATTCTTTCACATGTTACATTTATTCGCACACAACATAAATACCCATTTTAAGAATGTTTATATTACTACAGGGTATACGAATGGGGGAAAATGCTAGCAAACAATTTTGTAGATATTTTGTATTAAATCAAAGTTCAAAGAAAAGGCATCAGGGCTGCCAGCTGGATGGGGCATCTGCAGAATGTAGGCTGGCAGCCCCTGGAATTCAGTGGGTATACGCAACAGCGCTGAAATGTATGCTATGAATGCCTTCCGACTGCAACATGGCGTATACGTGTTAATGCCCGCTTAATGCGAATCGACGCCAACATAATTACCATAATAATTAACATAATATGCAGCTGCAATTATAGTAGCAATGTCTTCGAATTATTTTCATATCCGTTAAATGTTAAATTTTAGTGGCAACATCAGCTGCCAAGTTAGCGGCGCCGTCGGCAAACGACAGTTATGACAGCGATTTCTTGGATGGGGCTGTGATTCATAGATGATAGTTGGGCGTATGTGGCTATAAGGCTGCTCTATGAGCCATCATAAACAATACAATCAACAGGAAGTGAGCACAACGAGCTGACAGCAGCGCACTGAAGCAGGAGCAGCCGAAAGGCAAAAACTTTCGCTCCTGCAACGTTGATAAAAGCCAAAGCCAAAGAGGCAGGCGCTGTTCTGGGCGTTCCCGAATCTCTGCCTTTGCCTTGTTGCCTTGTAAACATGCAAAAATTGTCAATTGAAAAGTAACAGCAGGAAGCAGAGCAGATGATGGAGCGAACGGGCAGGCAGCAGCAAAATCATATAACGATGTGGCAAAGAGCGGGCAACAACAAACATAACAAACAGCAGCCATATACATACATCCAACGAACAACAATAGTGGTAAATCTGTGCTAAAAGAGCCCGCGGGAACAAACATTCACAACTCCTGGATGGCATCCTTTTTTCCCAATGTCTTATTACGTCGTTCTCTCGTTTTTTCGTATGCCACTTAGCTCAGCGCCAAAAAGGGGCATTTACATTTACAGGGAGATTGATGGTGATAATCCCAAACTTTATTATAAATTTCGAAATTATTATTATTTTTTAATTATTATTTTTTAGTAGTTTATATATAGTTTTTAAAAGATTTTANTATACATTTCGAAATTATTATTCTTTTTTAATTATTATTTTTTAGTAGTTTATATATAGTTTTTAAAAGATTTTATGACGTTTGGTTGATACTTTCTTGTTTGTTGAATCGGTTTCTTCTTTTTATATTTTTATATATATATTTTTGGCATGTTCTTTATGTTTTAAATGAATATTCAGAAAATAGTTTTTAAAAGATTTTATGAACATTTTGTTGATACTTTCTTGTTTGTTGAATCGGTTTCTTCTTCTTATATAGGTTTATATATTTTTTTGGTATGTTCTTTATGTTTTAAATGAATATCTTGCATTCGGTTTGTTTTATTTTTCGAGTATTCGTTTTAAGTCCCATCCAAAACATAAGCTTATGCTTTGCTTTTTATTGTTTTTCCTTTTTAGGAAACATCTCAAACAAATTTAATTTTTCACCTTTTTTGTGTTTTGACATTTGTTCGGGCAAAGCAGGCGGTCGGGGTAAAAAATGTGTTGCATACTTATAAAACAAAAATGTAAATATAAAATCGCCGCACATATAAGACTTATGTGAAAAAATGTTGGGGTTTATTTAACGAGAATTGCGTAAAAAATTGCCACATTTGCACATATTAAAAATACAAGGACCGATAAAAAATGTTGTGTGTTAAGTGCACTCTGACTTTACCTTGGCATCCATTCAGATTTATTTTATTTATTTTTTGTATCAATATTAATATGTTTTATATATCCCATGTATTTGTTTATAAAATAAAAACAAATTTCTCTTCCGCCTATTTGCATTCACATATAAAAACGATTAAGAAAAATAACATCAAACAAGCAGTTTTTGTTTCTGCATATTTGTTCAAATTTAAATTTGGTTTGCTCAAAATTATTTCGAATAATTTGCTCGAAACTGAAATTGGAAAAAAGTCGTATTCTTTTCTAAGATTAAATTTTTCAATAGAATTTCTCGGTTAAAGAATGGTTGTCGTAATGAACATTAAACCCATAACTACGCACCGACGCGATGGCACGCCATGCCACGCCCACTTATGAAACAGTTTGTGGATACCAGTAAATGAC